>CAKXYN010000589.1:0-52817 GCA_935064755.1 Tragelaphus eurycerus
GGCTTCAGGACGTGTTGAAGGGGGTATCTCAAGTTGTTTCTCGTGTTGCTGTAAGAAAGCCTAGGTTGTCTGGGCTTGTGACGGTGACCTCTGGCAGCTTCCCTTGGTGCCTATGAGAATGGGCAATGCTGTGCAGTTGAGACGGTTGTCTTGGGATTCCACTGGGTTCAGTGCCATGAAAGAGGGCCACATCTGGAGGTGAGGCGGGAATCCCAGGCTTCCTCTTCTGTTTTGACATCGATCCCCGGGTCTTTGGGGGTTCTGAACAGGGAGTTAGGCCTCGCCTTGTGTGGAGCCACGGAACTCCACTATCCTCTTGATGTGGGCATGGAGTGTCAGGCCCCTTGTCGAGTTGTCCTTGGAACCAGAGGCTCTTTTGGAAGGATGCACCCAGTATGTCAGTGCTCCTTCGTGTGGTGACTTCATCCTCGGTGTTCCAATGGCAAAGGTGGGCAGGTATTGGGACTTCTTTTGAGTTGACGGGAAACTCGGAGTCTTTCGGAATGTGGCACGAACCACGAGGCTTCCTCTCGAGTTTCTAAGTGAGAAGGGCCTCCTGTTGAGTTTTGGTGGAAGGTCGGGATAGCTTTCCAGGCATAGCGGGGGGGTATGACACTGATGTCGAGATCAGGAGGGAAGAAGGGGCTCAGAAGAAGATGTGCCAGGTAGCTCGGTGTTCCTCTCCAAAGAGACCGGTATGCTGGGCCACATATGCTGTTTCCTCAAGGTTGACTGTTTCCGTTTTGATGATCCAATGGGTTCGTGGTATTTCTCTCAACTCGGTGCAGTGGGACATGGCCTCCTCCGGCGATGACTAGCAACCACGTGGTTATTCTCGACTTAAGGCGGGATTCTCGAGTTACGACCTGGAACTCAGCGAACCGCACTTGAGGCCCCAGGGAAGAACAATCTCCATTCCAAATGGCGTGGGAGAGCTGGGGAATGCTCTCGAGTCGCTGCAGGGCAAAAAGACCTCTTCTAGTCTTCTAGGCGTGTGTCCAGAAACTCCATGTTCCACTTCAGGGGCGCTAGGGTTCCCGGGGTTGCATTCAAGTTTCAACCGGTGAATCAGGCCTCATCTCGAGTTGAAACAAACTACTCCTCTGTCCTCTCGAGTGGCCAAGGCAAGCTATTGAAACGCATTGTGTTATAAGAAAGGCAATCAAGCCTTCTGTGGAGTTTTGAGAGAGGACTCGTGTCTTCTGTCTAGGCCCTGCAGGAAAAGAAGGGCCTCATGTGGTGATGTCAGTGGGATCTCATGGTGTTTCCTCGAGATGCGGCTCGACTTTTGGCATTTCTCTCGAGCTTGGACGGGGACCTCAGGGAGCCTCTCTTGTGTCCCCAGGGCAGTCCAGTCCCCACTGGAGTAGCGAAGAGTGCCCAGGATGGCTCTCCATTCACGTCAGGGGAATCCGGCTTCAGGACGTGTTGAAGCGGGTATCTCAAGGTGTTTGTCGAGATGCTGTAAGAAAGCCTAGGTTGTCTGGGCTTGTGACGGTGACCTCTGGCAGCTTCCCTTGTTGCTTATGAGAATGGGCAATACTTTGCAGTTGAGAGGGTTGTCTTGGGATTTCACTGGGTTCAGTGCCATGGAAGAGGGTTTTCTTGTGGAGGTGAGGCGGGAATCTCAGGCTTCCTCTCCTGTTCTGACATGGATCTCTGGGTCTTTGGGGGTTCTGAACAGGGAGTTAGGCCTCGCCTTGTGTTTAGCCACGGAACTCCACTATTCTCTCGAGGTGTTCATGGAGTGTCAGGCCCCTTGTCGAGTTGTCCTTGGAACCAGAGGCTCTTTCGGGAGGATGCACCCAGGGTGTCAGTGCTCCTTCATGTGGTGACTTCATCCTCGATGTTCCATTGGAAAAGATGGGCAGGTATTGAGACTTCTCTTTAGTTGACGGGGAACTCGGTGTCTTTCGGAATGTGGAACGAACCACGAGGTTTCCTCTCGAGTTTCCAAGTGAGAAAGTCCTCCTGCTGAGGTTTGGTGCAAGGTCAGGATACCTTTCCAGGCATAGCGGCTGTATTGACACTCATGTCGAGATCAGGAGGGAAGAAGGGGCTCAGAAGATGTGCCAGGTACCTCGGTGTTCGTGCCCAAAGAGACCAGTATGTTGAGCCACATATGCTGTTTCCTCAAGGCTGTCTGTTTCCGATTCGATGATCCAATGGCTTCGTGGTATTTCTATCAACTCAGTGCATTGGGACATGGCCTCCTCCCGCGATGACTGTGCAGCCCCGTGGTTATTCTCGACTTACGGCGGGATTCTCGAGTTATGATCTGGAACTCAGCGAGCCGCTCCTGTGACCCCAGGGAAGATCAATCTCCATTTCAAAAGGCGTGGGATAGCTGGGGAATGCTCTCGAGTCGCTGCAGGGCAAAAAGACCTCTTCTAGTCTTCTAGGCATGTGTCCAGAAACTCCGTGTTCCCCTTCAGGGGCGCTAGGCTTCCCGTGCTTGCATTCAAGTTTCAGCCCGGGAATCAGGCCTCGTCTCGAGTTGAAACAAAGTACTCCACTGTCCTCTCGAGTGGCTAAGGCAAGCTCTTGAAACCCATTGTGTTACAAGAAAGACAATCAAGCCTTCTTTGGAGTTTTGAGAGAGGACTCGTTTCTGCTCTCTAGGCCATGCAGGAATAGAAGGGCCTCATGTGGTTATGTCAGTGGAATCTCATGGTGTTTTCTAGAGATGCGGCTCAACATTTCGCATTTCTCTCGAGCTTCGATGGGGACGTCAGGGAGCCTCTTTTGTGTCCCCAGGGAAGTCCAGTCCCCTTTGGAGTAGTGAAGAGTGCCCGGGATGGCTCTCCATTCACGGCAGGGAAATCGGGCTTCAGGATGTCTTCAAGGGTGTATCTCGAGGTGTTTCTCGAGTTGCTGTAAGAATCCCTAGGTTCCCTAAGCTTGTGTTGGTGACCTCTGGCAGTTTCCCTTGGTTCCTATGAGAATGGGGAATATTGTGCAGTTGAGAGGGTTGTCTTGGGATTCCCCTGGGTTCATTGCCATGGAAGAGGGCCACATGTGGGGTTGAGGCGGGAATCTCAGGCTTCCTCTCCTGCTCTGACATCGATTTCGGGGTCTTTGTGTGTTGTGAACAGGGAGTTAGGCCTCGCCTTGTGTGGAGGCACGGAACTTCGCTTTCCTCTCGAGGTGTTCATGGAGTGTCAGGCCACTTGTCGAGTTGTCCTTCGAACCAGAGGCAATTTTGAGAGGATGCACCCAGTGTGTTAGCGCTCCTTCGTGTGGTGACTTCATCCTCGGGGTTCCATTGGAAAAGGTGCACAGGCATTGGGACTTCTCTGGAGTTGACGGGGAAATCAGTGTCTTTCGGAATGTGGCACGAACCACGAGGCTTCCTCTCGACTTTCCAAGTGAGAAGGGCCTCCTGCTGAGGTTTGATGGAAGGTCGGGTCCCTTTCCAGGCATAGCAGTGGTATTGACCCTCATGTCGAGATCAGGAGGGAAGAAAGGGCTCAGAGAAAGTTGTGCCAGGAACCTCAGTGTTCCTCTCCACTGAGACCGGTATGTTGGGCCACATTTACTATTTCCTCAAGGCTGTCTATTACCGTTTCGATAATCCAATGGGTTCGTGGTTTTTCTCTCAACTCGGTGCAGCGGGACATGGCCTCCTCTGGCGTTTACTAGGCAAGTACGTGGGTATTGTCGACTTGCGGCGGGATTCTCGAGTTAAGACCCGGAACTCAGCGAGCCTCTCCTGTCGCCCTATGGAAGACAAATCTCCATTCCAAATATCATTGGAGAGCTGGGGATTGGTCTCCAGGCCCTGCAGGGCAATGACACCTCTTCTAGTCTTCTAGGTGTGTGTCCAGAATCTCCATATTCCGCTTAAGGGGGGCTAGGTATCTCGTGGGTTCATTCAAGCTTCAGCCGTGGAGTCTGGCCACGTTTCTAGTTGAAACAAAGAACTCCTCTCTCCTCTCGAGTCAACAAGACTAACTCTTGAAGCCCATTGTTTAAAAAAAGTAAAAGGCAATCAAGCCTTCTGTGGAGTTTTGAGAGTGGACTCGGGGTTTCTCTCTAGGCCATGGAAGAAAAGAACGGCCTCATGTGGCGATGTCCGGGGAATCTCAAGGTGTTTTCTGGAGCTGCATCTCGACGTGTGGTGTTTCTCTCGAGGTATGACTGGGAACTCAGGGAGCCTCTCTTCTGTCCCCAGGGAATTCCTGTGGACATTGTAGTAGTGAGGACGGCCCAGGGTGTCTCTCTAGTCACGGCAGGGGTATCTGGCTTCAAGAAGTGTTGAAGGGGATATCTCGAGTTGTTTCTCGAGTTGCTAAAAAAAATCCCTAGGTTCCCTGGGCCTGTGACGGTGACCTCTGGCAGCTTTCCTTGGTGCCTATGAGAATGGGCAACACTGTGCAGTTGAGAGGGTTGTCTTGGGATTCCACTGGGTTCAGAGCCTTAGAAGAGGGCCACATTTGGAGGTGAGGCGGGAATCTCAGGCTTCCTCTTCTGTTCTGACATCGAACTTCGGGTCTTTGGGGTCTCTGAACAGGGAGTTAGGCCTCCCCTTGTGTGGAGCCACGGAATTCCACTATCCTCTCGAGGTGTTCATGGAGTGTCAGGGCCCTTGTCGAGTTGTCCATGGAACCAGAGGCTCGTTCAGGAGGATGCACCCAGTGTATCAGTGCTCCTTGGTGTGGTGACTTCATCCTCAGTGTTCCATTGGAAAAGGTGGGCAGGTATTGGGACTTCTCTTGAGTTGACAGGAAACTTGGTGCCTTTCGGAATGTGGCACGAACCACGAGGCTTGCTCTCGAGTTTCCAAGTGAGAAGGGCCTCCTGCTGAGATTTGGTGGAAGGTCGGGATACCTTTCCAGGCATAGCGGGGGGATTAACACTCATGTCGAGATCAGGAGGGAAGAACGGGCTCAGAAGAAGATGTGCCAGGTACCTCGGTGTTCCTCTCCAAAGAGACCGGTATGTTGGGCCACATATTCTGTTTCCTCAAGGCTGTCTGCTTCCGTTTCGATGATCCAATGGATTTGTGGTATTTCTCTCAACTCGGTGCAGTGGGACATGGCCTCCTCCTGCGATGACTTGGCAACCACGTGGTTATTCTCGACTTACGGCGGGATTCTCGAGTTATGACCTGGAACTCAGCGAGCCGCTCATGTGGCCCCAGGGAAGATCAATCTCCATTCCAAATGACGTGGGAGAGCTGGCGAATGCTCTCGAGTCGCTGCAGGGCAAAAAGACCACTTATAGTCTTCTAGGCGTGTGTCCAGAAACTCCGAGTTCCCCTTCAGTGGCGCTCGGGTTCCTGGGGTTGCATTCAAGTGTCAGCCGGGAAATCAGGCCTCGTCTCGAGTTGAAACAAAGTACTCCTCTGTCCTCTCGAGTGGCCAAGGCAAGCTCTTGAAACCCATTGTGTTAAAAGAAAGGCAATTAAGCCTTCTGTGGAGTTTTGAGAGAGGAATCCTGTCTGCTCTCTAGGCCCTGCAGGAACAGAAGGGCCTCATTTGGTGATGTCACTGGAATCTCATGGTGTTTTCTCGAAATGCGGCTCGACGTTTGGCATTTCTCTCGAGCTTCAACGGGGACCTCAGGCAGCCTCTCTTGTGTCCCTAGGGAAGTCCAGTACCCATTGGAGTAGGGAAGAGTGCCCGGAATGGCTCTCCATTCACGGCAGGGGAATCGGGCTTCAGGACGTGTTCAAGGGGGTATCTCAAGGTGTTTCTCGAGTTGCTGTAAGAAAGCCTAGGTCGTCTGGGCTTGTTACAGTGACCTCTGGTAGCTTCCCTTGGTGCCTATGTGAAGGGATAATACTGTGCACTTGAGAGGATTGTCTTGGGATTCTTGTGGGTTCAGTTCCATGGAAGAGGGTCCCATGTGGAGGTGAGCCGGGAATCTCAGGCTTCTTCTTCTGTTCAGACATCGATCTCGGAGACTTTGGGGGTTTTGAACAGGATGTTAGGCCTCACCTTGTCTGGAGGCATGGAACGCCACTTGCCTCTCGAGGTGTTCATGTGGTATCAGGCCACTTGTCGAGTTGTCCTTGGAAGCAGAGGCTCTTTCGGGAGGATGCACCCCGAGTGTGAGTGCCCCTTCGTGTGGTGACTTCATCCTCTGAGTTCCATTGGAAAAGGTGCTCATGCATCGGGATTTCTCTTGAGTGGACGGGGAAATCGGTGTCTTTCGGAATGTGGCACGAACCACGAGGTTTCCTCTGCAGTTACCAAGTGAGACTGGCCTCCTCCTGAGATGGGACAGGAAGGTCGGTATCCCTCTCAAAACAAAGCAGTGGGACCGACCCTCATGTCAAGATCAAGAGGGAAGAAGGGGCTCAGAGGAAGTTGTGCTGGAACCTTGGTGTTCTTCTCCAGTGAGACCCCTATGTTGGGCCATATTTGAAGTATCCTCTAGGCTGCCTAGTTCCGTTACGATGATCCAGTGGGTTCGTGGGATTTCTCTCTATAGGCTGCATCGGGAAATGGCTTCCTTTGGCGGTGACTGGGCAACCATGTGGTTATTATTGACTTAAGGAGGGATTCACGAGTTGCCACCCAGAACTCAGGGAGCCACTCATGTGGCCCCAGGGAAGACCCATGTCCATTCCAAATGGCGTGGGAGAGCTGGAGATTGCTCTGCAGTCGCTGCAGGCCAAAGAGACCTCTTCTACTTCTCTTAGCGTGTGTTAAGAAACTCTGTGTTCTCCTTCTGGGGCACTAGGGATATCCTGGTTGCATTCAATCTTCAGCAAGGGAGTCAGACATCGTCTCGTTTTGAAACGAAGAACCCCCTCTCCTCTTGAGTGGCCAAGGCTGGCTCTTGAAGCCCATTGTGTTAAACAAAGGGAATCAAGCCTTCTGTGGAGCGTTGAGAGAGGACTCGGGGTTGCACTCTAGACCCTGCAGGAAAAGAAGGGCCTCATATGTCGATGTCGGAGATAATCTCATGGTGTTTTCTCGAGATACAACTTGACGTGTGGCGTTTCTCTCGAGCTACGACGGGGAGCTCAGGGAGCCTCTCTTGTGTCCCCAGGGAAGTCCAGTCTCCACTCGAGCAGCGAGGACGGCCTGGGATGTCTCCCGATTCATGGCACTGGAATCGGGCTTCAAGACGTGTTGAACGGGGTATCTCGAGTTGCTGTAAGAATCCCTAGGTTCCTTAAGCTTGTGTTGGTGACCTCTGGCAGTTTCCCTTGGTGCCTATGGGAATGGGGAATATTGTGCAGTTGAGAGGGTTGTCTTGGGATTCCCCTGGGTTCAGTGCCATGGAAGAGGGCCATATGTGGTGTTGAGGCTGGAATCTCAGGCTTCCTCTCCTGTTCTGACATCAATCTCGGGGTCTTTGGGTGTTGTGAACAGGGAGTTAGGCCTCGCCTTGTGTGGAGGCACGGAACTCTGCATTCCTCTCGAGGTGTTCATCGAGTGTCAGGCCACTTGTCGAGTTGTCCTTCGAACCAGAGGCAATTTCGAGAGGATGAACCCAGTGTGTCCATGCTCCTTCGTGTGGTGACTTCATCCTCGGGGTTCCATTGGAAAAGGTGCACAGGCATTGGGACTTCCCCGGAGTTGATGGGGAAATCGGTGTCTTTCGGAATGTGGCACGAACCACGAGGCTTCCTCTCGAGTTTCCAAGTGAGAAGGCCTCCTGCTGAGGTTTGGTGGAAGGTCGGAATACCTTTCCAGTCATAGCGGGGGGATTGACACTCATGTCGAGATCAGGAGTGAAGAAGGGGCTCAGAAGAAGATGTGCCAGGTAGCTCGGTGTTCCTCTCCAAAGAGACCGGTATGTTGGGCCAAATATGCTGTTTCCTCAAGGCTGTCTGTTTCCGTTTCAATGATCCAATGGGTTCGTGGTATTTCTCTCAACTCGGTTCAGTGGGACATGGCCTCCTCTTGGGATGACAGGGCAACCACGTGGTTATTCTCGACTTACGGTGGGATTCTCGAGTTACGACGTGGAACTCAGTGAGCAGCTCGTGTGGCCCCAGGGAAGATCAATCTCCATTTCAAATGGCGTGCGAGAGCTGGGGAATGCTCTCGAGTCGCTGCAGGGCAAAAAGACTTCTAGTCTTCTAGGCGTGTGTCCAGAAACTCCGTGTTCCCCTTCAGTGGCGCTAGGCTTCCCCTGCTTGCATTCAAGTTTCAACCCGGGAATCAGGCCTCGTCTCGAGTTGAAACAAAGTACTCCTCTGTCCTCTCGAGTGGCCAAGCCAAGATCTTGACACGCATTGTGTTAAAGAAAGGCAATCATGCCTTCCATGGAGTTTTGAGAGAGGACTCGTGTCTGCTCTCTAGGCCCTGCAGGAAAAGAAGGGCCTCATGTGGTGATGTCAGTGGCATCTCATGGTGTTTCCTCGAGATGCGGCTCGACGTTTGGCATTTCCCTCGAGCTTCAACGGGGACCTCAGGGAGCCTCTCTTGAGTCCCCAGGGAAGTCCAGTCCCCTTTGGAATAGGGAAGAGTGCCCGGGATGGCTCTCCATTCACGGCAGGGGAATCGGGCTTCAGGACATGTTGAAGGGGTTATCTCAAGGTGTTTCTCGAGTTGTTGTAAGAAAGCCTAGGTTGTCTGGGCTTGTGACGGTGACCTCTGGCAGCTTCCCTTGGTGCCTATGAGAATGGGCAATACTGTGCAGTTGAGAGGGTTGTCTTGGGATTCCACTGCGTTCAGTGCCATGGAAGAGGGCCACATCTGGAAGTGAGGCGGGAATCTCAGGCTTCCTTTTCTGTTCTGACATCGATCTCCGGGTCTTTGGGGGTTCTGAACAGGGAGTTAGGCCTCGCCTTGTGTGGAGCCAACGATCTCCACTATCCTCTTAAGGTGTTCATGGAGTGTCAGGCTACTTGTCGAGTTGTCCTTGGAACCAGAAGCTCTTTCGGGAGGATGCACCCAGTGTGTCAGTGCTCCTTCATGTGGTGACTTCAACCTCGGGATTCCATTGGAAAAGGTGGGTCGGTATTGGGACTTCTCTTTAGTTGACGGGAAACTCGGTGTCTTTCGGAATGTGGCACGAACCACGAGGACTCCTCTCGCGTTTCCAAGTGAGAAGGGCCTCCTGCTGAAGTTTGGTGGAAGGTCGGAATACCTTTACAGGCATAGCGGGTGGATTCACACTCATGTCGAGATCAGGAGGGAAGAAGGGGCTCAGAAAAAGATGTGTCAGGTACCTCGGTGTTCCTCTCCAAAGAAACCGGTATGTTGGGCCACATATGCTGTTTCCTCAAGGCTGTCTGTTTCCCTTTCGATGATCCAATGGGTTCGTTGTTTTCTCTCAACTCGGTGCAGTGGGACATGGCCTCCGCCGGCGATGACTGGGCAACCGCGTGGTTATTCTCGACTCACGGCGGAATTCTCGAGTTACCACCTGGAACTCAGCGAGCCACTCATGTGGCCCCAGTTAAGATCAATCTCCATTCCAAATGGCGTTGGAGAGCTGTGGAATGCTCTCGAGTCGTTGCAGGGCAAAAAGACCTCTTTTAGACTTCTAGGCGTGTGTCCAGAAACGCCGTGTTCCCCTTCAGGGGCGTTAGGGTTCCCGGGGTTGCATTCCAGTTTAAGCCGGGGAATCAGGCCTCGTCTCGAGTTAAAACAAAGTACTCCTCTGTCCTCTCGAGTGTCCAAGGCAAGCTCTTGAAACCCACTGTGTTAAAAGAAAGGCAATCAAGCCTTCTGTGGAGTTTTGAGAGAGAACTCGTGTCTGCTCTCTCGGCCCTGCAGGAAAAGAAGGGCCTCATGTGGTGATGTCAGTGGCATCTCATGGTGTTACCTCGAGATGCGGCTCGAAGTTTTGCATTTCTCTCGAGCTTCGACGGGGATCTCAGGGAGCCTCTCTTGTGTCCCAAAGGAAGTCCAGTCCCCACTGGAGTAGCGAAGAGTGCCCGGGATGGCTCTCCATTCACGGCAGGGAAATCGGGCTTCAGGACGTGTTGAAGGGGGTATCTCAACGTGTTTCTCGAGTTGCTGTAAGAAAGCCTAGGTTGTCTGGGCTTGTGACGGTGACCTCTGTCATCTTCCCTTGGCACCTATGAGAATGGGCAATACTGTGTAGTTGTGAGGGTTGTCTTGGGATTCCACTGGGTTCAGTGCCATGGAAGAGGGCCACATCTGGAGGTGAGGCGGGAATCTCAGGCTTCCTCTCCTGTTCTGACATCGATCTCCGGGTCTTTGGGGGTTCTGAACATGGAGTTGGGCCTCGCCTTGTGTGGAGCCACGGAACTGCACTATCCTCTCTAGGTGTTCATGGAGTGTCAGGCCCCTTGTCGAGTTGTCCTTGGAACCAGAGGCTCTTTCGGGAGGATGCACCCAGTGTGTCAGTGCTCCTTCGTGTGGTGACTTCATCCTCGGTGTTCCATTGGAAAAGGTGGGCAGGTATTGTGACTTCTCTTGATTTGACGGGAAACTCGGTGTCTTTCACAATGTGGCACCAACCACGAGGCTTCCTCTCGAGTTTCCAAGTGAAAAGGGCCTCCTGCTGAGGTTTGGTGGAAGTTCGGGTTACCTTTCCAGGCATAGCGGAGGGATTGACACTCATTTTGAAATCAGGAGGGAAGAAGGGGCTCAGAGGATGTTGTGCCTGGGACCTCGGTGTTCCTCTCCAATGAATCCCGTATGTTGGGCCACATTTGAAGTTTCCTCAAGGCTGTTTAGTTCCGTTTGATGATCCAGTTGGTTTGTGGGATTTCTCTCAATATGCTGCAGCGGGAAATGTCCTCATCTTGCGATGACTGGACAACCACTTGGTTATTCTCCACCTACAGCAGTATTCTCGAGTAGTGAACTGGAACACAAGCAGCCTCTCGTGTCGCCCTAGGCAAGACCAATCTCCTTTCAAATTGCCGTGGGTAGAGCTGGGGATTGCTCTCGAGTCGCTGCAGGGCAAAGAGACCTCTTGTAGTCTTCGAGGCATGTGTCCAGAACCTCCGTGTTCCCTTTCAGGGGCGCTAGGCATCTCGAGGTTGCATTCAAGTTTCAGCCATTGAGTCAGGCCTCGTCTCGAGTTGAAACAAAGAACTCCCCTCTCCTCTCGAGTGGCCAAGGCAAGCTCTTGAAGCCAATTGTGTTTAAAAAAAAAAAAAAAAAAAAAAGGGATTCAAGCCTTCTGTGGAGTTTTGATAGAGGACTCGGGTTTGCTCTCTAGGCCCTTCAGGAAATGAAGGGCCTCATGTGGCGATGTCCGGGGAATCTAATGGTGATTTCTCAAGCTGAGGCTCAATGTGTGGCGTTTCTCTCGAGCTATGACGGGGAACTCAGGGAGCCTCTCTTGTGTTTCCAGGGAAGTCCAGTCCCCATTCGAGTAGAGAGGAGAGCCCGGGATGGCTCTCGAGTCACGGCAGGGGAATAGGGCTTCAAGACGTGTTCAAGTGGGTATCTCGAGGTGTTTCTCTTGGTGCCTATGAGAAGGGGAGGTACTGTGCAGTTGAGAGGGTTTTCTTGGGATTCCCCTCGGTTCAGTGCCATGGAAGAGGGCCTAATGTGGAGGTGAGGCGGGAATCTCAGGCTTGCTCTCCTGTTCTTAAATCGATCTCGTGGTTTTTGGGGGTTTTGAAGAGGGAGTTAGGCCTCGACATGTGTGGAGGCATGGAACTCTGCTTGCCTCTCGATGTGTTCATGGGGTGTCAGGCCACTTGTCGAGTTTTCTTGGAACCAGAGGCTCTTTTGGGAGGATGCACCCTGGGTGTCAGTGCCCCTTCGTGTGGTGACTTCATCCTCGGGGTTCCATTGGAAAAGGTGCCCAGGCATTGGGACTTCTAATGAGTCGAATCAGAAATTGGTGTCTTTCGAAAGTGTCACAAACCACAAGGCTTCATCCTGTGTTTCAATCTGATTCCGGTCTCTTCCTGAGTTGAGACAGGAAGTTTGGGATCCGTTTCCAGACAAAGCAGAGGAATTGACATTCATGTCGAGATTAGGAATGGAGACATGGCTCAGATTAAGTTGTGCCTGGAAATTCGTTGATACTCTCAAATGAAACGGATATGTTAGGGAACTTTCGAGTTGCCTTAAGGTTGTCAAGTACCATATCGAATTTCAAGGGGGAAAGTGGAATTTCTCTCAAGGCACTGCAGGGGGAAAGGGACTCATCTCTCGATGATGGGGGAACTTTGTTGTTTTTCTCGAGATACGGTCATAATGTAGATTTATGACTCAGAATTCAGGGAGCCTCTGGTGTTGCCCCAGGGAATTTCTATCTCCATTTGAGTTGCGAGGGTATCTGGGGTTTGTTCTCAAGTTACTGCTGGTCAAATAGACCTAATCTAGGCTTCTGTGCAGAAATTACATATTCGTCTCCAGTGGCGACAGGGATCTCGGTGTTGCATTCAAAGTTCACCTGTGGAGTCAGGCCTCGTCTTGAGTTGAAGCAAAGAACTGCGCTCTTCTCTCGAGTTGCGACAGCTACCTCTTGGAGCCCATTGATGGCCTAAAGGGAGTCAAGTCTCCTGTGAAATTTTGAGAGGGGCTCGGGATTGCTCTCTATGCCTTGCAGGAAAAGAATGCACTCAGCACCAGATGACGGGGCAATCTCGTGGTTTGTCTCGAGCTCTGTCGCCACGTGTGGTGTTTCTCTCATATTACGAAGTGGAATTCAGGGAGCCTCTCTTGTGGCCCCAGGGAAGTCCAGTTTCCATTCGAGTGGAGTATCCCTCTTCAGATACTACACCAGGTGTCACATGGCCACAGTCTCC
This sequence comes from Tragelaphus eurycerus, assembly GCA_935064755.1. NCBI lineage: Eukaryota > Metazoa > Chordata > Mammalia > Artiodactyla > Bovidae > Tragelaphus > Tragelaphus eurycerus. The sequence continues at coordinate 12,653 of CAKXYN010000589.1, forward strand.
CTGGTTAACACCTTTGCAGACCCTGTACGTGAAATCACAAGTCCACATTCTGCAGGGTGAATGTCCTCCAAGACCGTGAACCTGAGGTCACATATCCACAGTTTTCAAAGTGAACCCACTTCAAGACCCTACACCTGGAGTTGCAAGTCCAGTCTCAAGGGTGACCTCACCTCCCAGACACTTGTCCTGTGTGCACACATCCACAGGCTCCATGTTGACTGCTTTGAAGTACTTGCACCTGGGGTCACATGTCAAAATTCTTGTTGACACTGTTCATACCCCACACTTGGATTCATATGTCCACAGTCTCCAGGTTGACTACAACTTACCAGGTTCACAAGTCCATGTTAATCTGGGTGACAACTTCCCAGAGCCTGTATGTGTGGTCACACATCCACAGTCTCCTTGGTGTGACCTCTCCCCAGACCTGGGTCCTTGGGTCACATGTCCACTGGCCCCAGGGTAACCCCACTTCCCAGAACCTGTACATGGGGTCGCATGTCTAGGGTCTAAAGGGTGACTCACCTCGCAGATCCTGCCCCTGGGTCACACATAAACGGTATCCAGGATGAGACTACCTACAGACTATGTACCTGGTGTCACAAGACCACAGTGCCCCGTGTGACATCTCCTCCCAGACTCTGCACCTAAGGTCCCATATCCACAAGATCCAGGGATTCCCCCTCCCACACCCTGGATCAGGGACACATTTCTACAGTCTAAAGTGTGACTCCACCTCTTAGAAAATGCACATGGGTTCACACATAAACAGTCTCTATGCTAACCCCCACTTGATCCTGTACCTGGTGTCAAATTTCTGTAGTATCCAGGGAGAATCCCTCCCAGACCACATACATGGGATCACATGTGCACAGTCTCTAGTATGAGCAAACATCCAGACTCTGTACCTGAGGTCTCAGGACCACAATGTCCTGTGACACCACCTTCCAGTCCCTGCACTTAGGGTGATATGTCCAGAGTCTTCAAGGTAAACCCCTCCCAGACCATTCACCTGATGTAACAATCCACAATCCCCAGAGTGACCCCACATCCCAGATCCTGCATCTGGGATCACACATCATAGGGTCTGCTGGGAGAGCACCCTCCCCAGACACTGCATTTTGGGTCACACATTCACAGTCCTCAGGGTGACCCCACCACCCAGACCCAGGAACCAGAAACACTTGCACACAACCCCACCTACAAGACCCTATCCGTGGAATTTCACTTCCATAGTCCCCATGATGAACCACTCTCAGATCATGCACCTGGGATCACACACCCACAGTTTCCAGGGTGACCCCTTTCTCCCCAGCATCAGGGGTTATATGACCACAGTCTCCATGTTCACACCCGACATCAGATACTTTACAGAGTGTCACATGGCCATAGTTTTCCTGATGAACTCCTTCATAGACCCTATTCATAGGGTCACATGTTCATAGTCTCCAGAGTGAACACTCTCCCAGACCCTGCACCAGGGTTCACATGTCCACAGTCTCCATGGTGACCCCACCTCTAAGACACTTCACCTGGCTTTACACATCCACGGGCTCCAGGGTCAGCCTCTACCCCATACACTGCATTTTGGTCTCCTGTCTACTTTCTCCAGAGAGAAATGTCCTCACACAACCTGCCCCTGGGGTCACGTGTCCACAGTCTCCACAGAGAGCCCTCTCTCCAGACCATGAACATGGTGTTAGATGACCACAGTCCAGGATGACCCTTACTTCCAGCCCTTTCAACTGAGGTCACACATCCACAGGCTAAAGGGTCACCCCTTTGAAATACAAGCACCTGGGGTCAAATGTCCAGTCTCCTTGGTGACACCTTGCCCAGACTCTGTACCTGGGGACATATTTCCAGTTTCCAGGGTAACTGCCTCTGCCAGACCCTACACCTGGGGTCACATGTCCACTTTATCAGTGGTGACCCCACCTCACCAGAACTTTTCCCTCTGGTCACATGTACATAGTCTCCATGGTGATCAGCACTCCCAGACTGAACCTCTGGTCACATTTCCAGTCTCCAGGGTGACAACTCACCCCACCCCCCCCGACCCATATCTGTAGATATAGTCCACAGACTTCAGTGTGACACTACCACATTAGTCCAAGCGCCTGGGATGACACGTCCACAGTTTCCATTGTGAGCTCCCCTCCCAGACCATATGCTGGTGTTACATGTCTATAGTTTCCAGGGTGACACCGTCCCAGATCCTGTATCTGAGATCACATGTCTTCAGTCCCAAGGGAGACTTCTCCCAGGCACTGTATTTGGGGTCACATATCTAGTCTATACCATGTGCATTCTCTCAGACCCAGTACCTGGTGACACATGTCCATAGTCTCTGGGGTGCTGCCATTTCCCAGATCTTGTATCTGGGGTCATATGTCCACAGTCTCCAGTGTGACACCCCCCTGCCAGACCCTGGACCTGGTGTCCACATGTCCACAGTCTCCAGGGCGAAAATCTTCCCCAGATTGTATACTTGGAGTCACACATTCACATTTCGCAGGGTGACCCAATCTCACTGACCCTGGTCTGCGGTATCAGGACCACAGTCTTGAGGTGATCTAACCTTACAGACCTTGCCTCTGGGTTCTCATAACCACAGTCTCCAGGGTAATCCCCTCCCAGAACCTGAACCAGAAGTAACATATTCACAGTCTCCAGGGTGACCCCATCTCACTGACCATATATCTGGGGTCATATGTCCACAATCCTTGGGTGAGACCTTCCCCATAACCTTCACCTTTGGTCACACATCCAGAATCACGAGGTTTATCCCACCCCCCAGACCTTGCACCTGGGGTCACATTTCACAGTCTCTAGGATGACACATCTCCACAGACCCTGTACCTGTCGTCATACAGGCACAGTCACTGGGATGACCCCATCCCCCAGACCCTGCCCCTGTGGAAACATGTCCATAACTGGCAGGGTAACCCCACTTCCTAGACCCTATACCTGGAGTGGCACATCCGCAGTGTCTATGGTGACCCCCTCCTAAAGCATGCATCATGGATCATGTGTCCACAGTCTCCAGGTAGAGCATCCTCCCCTAAATCTGCACTTTGAATCACACATCCACAGTCCTCTGGGTGACCTCACTTCCCAGATGAATGAAAGGCATAAAAGCAGAGTGCTTTTTCAGACATCTGTCTATCAGCAACTGTCTAGATTCTAAGATGTGAGAACTCCAGGTTAACAAGAGGCCCTAATTTCCAGGGTCATAGGCAGTATATTTCCCTGCATTTTCTGAGCCTTGTGTACCCATTCCTAGCTTATATTGGGTCTGCCCCTGAGGAAACAGGCTTGGGAAATTGTCTAAGAGTGCTGAATCCCATACTGTTGTTACCTTGATTAGTTGACATTCTAATGGAAATAATCCTGCAGCAAGGAGTTGCAAGATGCCTGCTTACACAAGAAATCGAAAAAGTTTTTTGACCAAACCTATTGATGTTATAGGAGAAGGCAATGGCATCCCACTCCAGTACTCTTGCCTGGAAAATCCCAGGGATGGAGGAGCCTGGTAGGCTGCAGTCCATGGGGTCACTAAGAGTCGGACATGACTGAATGACTTCACTTTCTCTTTTCACTTTCAAGCATTGGAGAAGGAAATGGCAACCCACTCCAGTGTTCTTGCCTGGAGAATCCCAGGAACAGGGAAGCCTGGTGGGCTGCCGTCTATGGGGTCACACAGAGACGGGCACGACTGAAGTGACTTAGCATAGCATAGCATAGCATAGAATAGCATAGCATAGCATAGCCTTGATGTCATAAGTAGGAAAACATCATTTGAATGGATTATTAGGCAGCTGCCAGCCCACACCCTTTTAGCACCAACAGAGAGAAAATGCTAATTTTGCCAACAAGGTTCAATAACCAGGTTCACCCTCAGTATGTGTCTCTGTGGTATTCCAGAATTTTCCAAACGGACCTAGGATCACTGGATCTCTCCTACAGAGATAACGTGATGGAAATTTACTCTGAAGGGTGAGTCTTGAGGTGAGTACTTCTCCAAGGCCACAGCTGGGAGGCCTCACACCAAGGCCACAGAAGTGGAGCCCAGAACCAAAGTCAACTATGAATCTGACTGAATCCCTTTGCGACTGTTGCCAAAAGCCCCTGATCATCATGAGCAAGCTTCCTGACTCCCTACCAGGCAAAGATGCCCACTCCAGTAAACACCCTATGGTGCTCCAACTTAACATCAACTTTCCAGCAGTAATTTTCTTTGTCTTGAAGCCACAAAAGCTGTCAACTTTCCTGAGTCTGTAAGCAGGTTCGCCTGCTGCACTCACAGTGCCCACTTTATCTCTGCTCTTTGTTCTTAAGAAAAACTCACTCCCTTCTGAGACACTCTATGTCTGGAAATTCTTTCCAACTCGTACTCAGATTGTTTGAACAAGTCTCCCATCACCAGGGCTGCTTTTCTGGAGCACACACACCATTTGTTTTCCACTCCCAACTCAGAGCACAAAGGCCCTCTCAGCCTGGTTATTCCCTCTCACATTCCACTGTTCCTGGGCAGGCTGTCTTATGTGTACTGGAGAGGCCTCTGTAGTGTCATGAGGAAGAAACAAGAGGTACCCATGAAGTCTCCCACACCAGCACAGCAACCAGTACACCGAAACTGACCTCTTCACTGTAGATGGGCCTGGGGGTGTTTCAGGGGAAGTCCCCCAACATTTCCTTGTTCTCATCTAACCCCAGCACTGTCCACCTGAGAGTCACTAAGCTACTCTGCGATGACTGCACAGAGACGATACTTGTTTACTCGCACCTCCCAGGAACATGGGATTCTTATGGGCAGACACCTCCCAGGAAAGTGAGTTCAGCTGGACAGTTATGCAACAGGGCTCAGCATCCGGGAACTGTCCACAAACTTCTCACTGCAGAGCACCCTGAGGCCCTCTGTTGGACAGATCTGATTTTGAGCCCCTCGGAGCAGGATCTGAGGTAACAAACAGCAGCTTCTTGACAGGTCTGTGACCCTGGGCTTCACTGTGTGCAGCCTCCTTCCAGCAGGTTTTCCAGAGGCTTCCATTGCACCTGGGCACTGAGCCTGTCTCCACCCACCCCCTCTCCTTTCCCTGACCCCTGGGTCTCTCTCATTAGAAAAAGTTCTTCCTGAAATTCTCTCCCAATTTGGGGCCAGATAAAATGATTAGAATACAAGTAAGAGCTGCAGCTCCATATTCATCCGTACCCTCAGGACCCATAGGTGTTCCTAGAACCTTGACAAGCACAATGAGACACATTTTCTAAAAGCCTGAGCCCATACGGAAAATGATTGGCTGACCTGGCTGTCCTGCCCTTTACACAGGTGTGTGGGTTGAAACCCACTCAAACCCACTCAAGTGCTTGCAGCTGTACTTGATGCCATCTTTTCTGCTTAGACATTGCAGAGCCCGTTTGATGAGTGAGAGTGAGGGGCCATGGCATTTCAGGGGATCTGGTCTGTGTGGGGCTCTGCTGGACGTTCTTCAGGAGGTGCTAGGCTGTCATTTTCTAAGGACGGGCTGTGTCTCCTGCTCCTGCTGTTGGAAATTGTTTCAGGCAGAGGTGAGGATGCATGAAAACAGGCAGTGGGAGCAGGACAGGAGGAGTAACTCAGGTAGGAAAGTGGAAAGCTTTCAGAAGATCACCCGGGCCAGGACCATCGTGCCTGACCTACAGGAGCCAACTCGGTAATCATGCTGTCACTGGAGGGGTTCCAATACTTTTCTCTATCCTGTGAGGTGTTTGCACATATTCAGGTGTTTACCTGGAAAGTGTGGATGAGGTTCAGGAGTGTCTAGCCAGGAGGTCAGCCAGCATTTACTTAGAGATGACTCTGTGGGGTTATCGCAGCTACACACTGAAGACCCTTGTTGGGAGGTATGGGGGTAGGGAGTGTGGAAGGGCTGCTGGCTTCACATGCATAAGTCCCCACCGCTGACCATTTTCAGAACTGCTCATCCCTGGAGTAAGCATCCTAATTGGGTTTTCACCTGTGTAACTAGTGACTTCTGTATTAGCAATATGAACAGTGATCAGAAAATATCCTCAGTCAGGACTGAGATGTTACACCAGATGTACCAGTGTAAGAACCTGAGGAGGTGTGTGCAGCCAGTACCCCTAGGGACAGGCTTCAGACTTGGCACCTCAACAACTCTGAAGTCCAGCTACTGCTTTAGCATTGCCGAGGGCCCAGTGCTGACACTAAGGTTCTGTAATCCAACCTCCATCTGCCTTTAGTGATATCCACACATCTAGGATTCTAAAGAGCAGGGTCTGTGTGGCTGCTCTGTGGCTTCTCTAACAAATGATCACAAGCTGGGAGGGTTAAAAAAAAAAAACAAACACAGAAATGTATCCTCCCCCAATCCTGGAGACCAGACACCTGACATCAACAAGTCACAGGGCTGAGGTCCCTCCAGAGATTTCAGGATAGGGTCCTTCTTGCCTTTTCCAGCTTCAGGGGCTTCAGGGGTCCCTGGGCCTGTTTTCCCCTCCCTCCCATCTCTGCCTCTGCCTTTAAAAGGCTTCTCTTCTTTATTCTCTTTCGTCTCTTTGAAGGACTTTGGCAGTTGGATTGAAAGTCACCCAAACCCTAGATTACCTTACCTTGATATCCTTAGCTACATCTACTAAGACCCTTTTCCCAGATACGGCACTGTTCTGCGGGGACACATCTTTGGTGGCCACCATTCACCTCATACTCTGTGTATCAAATAACCCTCATTTTAGGAGATCATCACAGGCTCATATAGATGGACACGCACATGGAATCTGGATAGAATGAGGCCCTTAGAGTCACCTGGAATGGATGCAGGCCTGGCTTCATCAGGCGAAGGAAATCACAGGGAGAAGAGGGGCATGCCTTATTAAGGCTTCAAAAAGCCCACGTTGGGGTGGAATGTGAGATGCACCCTGGTGGCAGGGAGCTTTGTCAGGGCCTGATGGAGTGTTTAGGCTTGGGCCAGGGCTGCAGATGTGGAAGGGAGTTCGTGTGGGGGCTGGCCATATGCCCTGAAGGAGAAGCTCACAGTCACTGGGGTACAAGGAACTAGGAACCTGGGAGGACTTAGTGTTCCTGAACCTGAAGAGGAAACGCTTAAATTTTACATCACCCCCTACTCCTTCTGCCTCTATAACTCAGCTTCCTCCTTGCAAAGTCTGGTTCATGTAGGTCACGTAGTCTCAGAAAGTGGGGACTTACAATACTTGGAGCTGGAGCTTGCCTCCTTCACCCTTTTCCTGGTCCCTGCAAGCCTGCTTGATCATCCCTGTCCGTGTTAATGCAGATCCGCATCCCTGATATTCCCTGCTCCAAGTGGAAGTCCCCACTCTGCTGGAGCACTTCCAGTGGCTGTGGGTGGCCACTGACAGGACTCTGGCCTCCTGAAGATCCACTGAAGCTTCAGCTACAGGACAGTGTGAGGTTCAGTTCAGGCTGACAGGTCCCACGTGGTTTCAGCTTTGGGACATGGTGGTGTTCAGCACAGGTGGACAGAAGTCTTGCCTCCTCAGAACACACAGGGGCTTCAGTTTTGGGGCGTTGAGGGGTTCAGTCCAGGCTGATGGAGTATGGTCTCCTCAGGACCCACTTGGGCTTCAGTTTGTGGGTATGGTGGCGTTTAGTTGAGGCTGATGGGAGCCTTGTCCCTCAGGACGCACCTGAGCTTCAGTTTTAAGGCATTGTGTAATTCAGTTGAGGCTGACAGGACACTGATATCCTCACGATACGCTGGGGCTTCAGTTTTGGGACACTGTGGGGTTCAATTGAGTCTGATGGGAGTCTAGTTTCCTCAAGACCTGCAAGGAGGTGGTGCTGCTGAAGAAAAATATGAGGGAAATAGGGAAGAAGCTTTCTGTGTGCAGCTGTTGCTGAAAGTCTGCCTTACCAGAACTCAGGACTAACAGGGCTTGATGTGGAAAGTTATGGGATTTTAGTCAGTTTTTGTCTGTGGTATACGATGGTGTCCTGTATTGTTCCTTGGTGTGTGGTTTCTATTTTTCCCAGCACGGTTTATTGGGTGGGGGAGAATGTCCTTTCCTGCATGTATGTTCTTAATTCCTTTCTTTTCAATTAATTACCATGTACCTATATGTTTACTTCTGAGCTCTATTGTCTCTGTGCCTATTTCTGTGCCAATTCCACACGTTTTGTGGTGGCTTTAGGTGTATACTCTAGATTGAAGTCAGGGATGGAGATGCCGCCAGCCTATTCTGCTATCTCAGAGTCCCTTTGTCTCTTCTGGTTCCTTTGTGGTGGCACACAGATGGAAAGACTGCTTATGTTTCTGTGAAAATTGTCATGGAAATGTTGGCAGTGATTGCATGAATCTGTACATTTGTGTGGTTAGCATGGATATTTTAATGACATTTTCACCCATAAACAAGGGATATCTTTTTACTTGTATCCATTCAGTTTCTTTGATCATTGTCTTGTAGTTTTTATCTTGCAGGTCTTTCAAGTCCTTGGTTAGATTTCTAGATTTTTAGCTGGGTGTGTGGGGGGGATGAAATTGTAAAACGGAATATTTTCTTAATTTCTATTTCTAATAGTTAATTATTAGTATAGGAATTCACAAATGATCTTGCAGTTCTACCGACTTTTGTATTTTAGGCCATGAAGTTCGACATGTTGTATCTTAGGTCCTTGACAAAGGATCAAACCCGTACCCACTGCAGTGGAAGTGCAGAGTCTTAATCACTGGACTGACAGACAAGTCCATGAATTTGCTTTTTAGTTCTGAAATTTGCTGTGGTATCGTGTTATGTGGAAAACTAGAATTAAGACATCTGATAGTTTTAGTTCCATCTAGGTCATCCACAACACCCAAGGCATGGTGTCTACTGATATGCTCTTTGTATGGTGCTTTTTAATACCATGTGGTCTAGTACAAGGCAATTAGCATAACTACTTTTGTTGAATTTGGTTTGGTTAACTCTTGGCCTCTATTGCAATGTTCAATGTCATTTCTGATTTTCTGGCATGTGACATACATGGTTGTATTGAACAGTAAATTACTTTCTAGTAAAATTTCGAATGTTTCAACTTTAAATAGTGGCACAAAGTTTTCTACATTCACAGCAAATAGTGCAATGTGTTTTTCCCAAAACAGGAGCACTTTCCCGGGGAACTAGCCCATAACCCCAAAATGGGGGATAATTGTTGTTTCCACATTAGAATCCTATCCATAGGACCAGTTCAGCTTTCATCAGCTGCCCAAGATTCGGAAAATGCCTTTCTCCATTCTAATGCAGTTTTTATTTTCTGGAGCTATCACTGGGACTTTCCCTCATATGAAAAACCTTCATGGATTTAAAGTGACAAGATGACTATGATCTGGGTGGCTTTTTCTGTGTGGTTTCTTTCACGGAAAAAAACACTGTTTTCAGTGCTTTTCCATGTTGTTCCATGTGTCATTTTTTCACTGAGCTTACAGACATATAACAACATTTATCATTTGAGTCATTTTAAGTATGCACTTTTATAGCTTTAACTGCACTCACATTGTAAAAATTTCCCCAATATACATCTCCAGTATCTTTGCCTTTTCCTGAAGTGACACTGTAACCATTAAAAACTCACCACTCTCAATCCCTGGCCATCTTATTCTACTTGGAATTTGTCTTATGTGGATACCTCATACTTGTGGAATCAAAGAACAGTTTTCCTTTTGTGTTGGGCTTCTTTCACTTGGCACAATAACTTGAAGTTTCATCCACATTATAGCATGTGTGAGAGTTATCTTGTTTTGAAAAGTTGAATCCCATTCCATTGTGTTTATACTACATTGTGCTTGTCCAGTCATCTGTTGAACCCATGTGTTGCTTCCACCTTTTGGCTACTATGAATAATGCTGCTATTATTTTGAGGTTTGAATATCTGTTCTGGTACTTGGTTTTAAACATTTTGGGTGTATAACCTGGACCTGACTGGATAGATTCTATGTTAACTTTGTGTTTATGTTTTTGAGAAGCCCCCTGTTTTCTGCAGCTGTAGCACTATTTTACTCTATTCCTTTCTATGGAAGAGTAATTCTCTTATGTATGAATCTATCCTTCCCTTCATGTGTTGGTGGGCATTTTCATTGTTTTTAACATGGGCTCTCAAGAACACTGCCACTGTAAACATTGGTGTACAAGTTTATATTTGAACATTTGCTTTAAATTCTTTGGATGTATATCTAGGAGTGGAGTTGCCAAAACATATGATAATTCAGTTCAGTTACTCAGTCATGTCCGACTCTTTGTGACCCCCATGGACTGCAGCACACCAGGTTTCCCTATCCATTACCAACTCCTAGGTCTTGCTCAAACTCATGTCCATCGAGTTGGTGATGCCATCCAACCATCTCATCCTGTTATCCCCTTCTAATCCTACCTTCAGTCTTACCCAGCATCAGGGTCTTTTCTAATGAATCAGTTCTTCACATCATGTGGCCAAAGTATTGCAGTTTCAGTTTCAGCATCAGTCCCCCAATGAATATTCAGGGCTGATTTTCCTTAGGATTGACTGGTTGCATCTCCTTGCAGTCCAAGGGATTCTCAAGAATCTTCTCCAGCACCACAGTTCAAAAACATCCCTTCTTAGGCATTCAGTTTAACTTGTAGTCCAGTTCTACCATGTATACATGACTACTGGAAAAACCATAGCCTTGAGTACACAGACCTTTGTTGGTAATGTCTCTGCTTTTTAATATGTTGTCGAGGTTGATCATAACTTTTCTTCCCAGGAGCAGGTGTCTTTTAATTTCATGGCTGCAGTTACCATCCGCAGTGATTTTGGAAACCCTGAAAATGAAGTCTGTAACTGTTTCCATTGTTTCCCCATCTATTTGCCATGAAATGATGGAACCAGATGCCATGATCTTAGTTTTCTGAATACTGAGGTTTTGTTTTGTTTTGTTTTTTTAATCTTCTTTCCAGAATGATTGATTGATTGATTGAATTTACTTTACAATATTGTATTGGTTTTTCCATACTTTGACTTGAATCTGCCATGAGTGTTCATGTGTTCCCATTCTGAATCCCCCTCCCGTCTCCCTCCCTATCCCATCACTCTGTGTCACTCCAGGGCACCAGCCCCGACTATCCTGTATCATGCATCAAACCTGGACTGGCGATTCATTTCACATATGATATTTTACATGTTTCAATTCCATACTCCCATATCATGCCACCCTCACCCTCTCCCACAGAGTCCAAAAGACTGTTAAATACATCTGTGTCTGTTTTTGCTGTCTCACATACAGGGTTCTCATGACCATCTTTCTAAATTCCATATATATGCATTAGTATATGGTATTTGTGCTTTTCTTTCTGACTTACTTCACTCTGTATAATAGGCTCCAGTTTCATCCACCTCATTGAACGGATTCAAATGCATCGTTTTTAACGGCTGAATAATATTCCATTGTATATATATACCACAGCTTTCTTATCTATTCATCTGCTGATGGACATCTAGGTTGCTTACATGTCCTGGCTATTATAAACAGTGCCGCGATGAACATTGTGGTACACATGTCTCTTTTGATTCTGTTGTCATGAATATCAGTTTTAAGCCAACATTTTCACTGTCCTCTTTCACTTTCATCAAGAGTCTCTTCATTTCTTTGCTTTCTGCATTGGAGTGGTGTCATATGCGTATCTGAGATTATTGATATTTCTTCCGGCAGTCTTGATTCCAGGTTTTGCTTCATCCAGCCCTGTGATTTCACAGGATGTACTCTGCATATAAGTTAAATAAGCAGGTTGACAATATACAGCCTTGCCATACTCCATTCCCAATGTGGAACCAGTCTGTTGTTCTATGTCCAGTTCTAACTTTTGCTACTTGACCTGCATACAGATTTCTCAGCAGGCAGGTGAGGTGGTCTGGGATTCCCATCTCTTTAAGAATTTTCCACAGTTTGTGATCTTCTGCACGTTCAAAGGCTTTGTCATTGTCAGTAAAGCAGAAGTAGATATTTTTCTGGAAGTTTTTCTCTCTTGCTTTTTCAATGAACCAACGGATTTTGGCAATTTGATCTTTGGCTCCTCTGCCTTTTCTAAATCCAGCTTGAACCTCTGAAAGTTCATGGTTCATGTACTGTTGAAGCCTGGCTTGGAGAATTTTGAGCATTACTTGGGTAATGTGTGAGATGAGTGCAACTATGTGGTATTTGGAACATTCTTTGGCATTGCCTTTCTTTAGGATTGGAATGAAAACTGAACTTTTTAGGTCCTGTGGCTACTTCTGAGCGATATGATCATTACATTTTTATGTTTTTGAGAAAATGCTGGTTCTGCACACATAGATTACACCATTTTACATCTCCACAAGTAAAATTTGAGTTCCAATTTCTGTATATTTTCCCCAACATTTGTCATTGGTCTTTATTCTTGATTTCCCCCAGGTCCATCCTGAGTGCCTTATTAAGGAGGAAGTAGTAATGCAGGACCCACATTTGAGGAGAAGGGAGTTAGCTTCATATACTTGATGGATAGCTGAGTGTCGACATCAATTATTAAAATGTTTCTGTGTATAGATTTTTATTCAACACTACTCATAAAAGCTATGTTTGTTCGTGTTTTTTTAACCTATTTGGACACCTGAAATTTCTTTTAATCTTTTGGGAGCTTCCCTGGTCGCTCAGACTGTAAAAGCATCTGCTTGCAATGCAGGAGACCTAGGGTCGATGCCTGTGTGGGGAAAATCCCCTGGAAAAGGAAATAGCAACCCACTCTAGTACTCTAGCTTGGAAAACTTCATGACTGAAGGAGCCTCATAGGGTATGGTCCATGGGGTCTCAAAGAGTCAGACGTGACTCAGAGACTTCACTTTCACTTTCTTTTGACTATGATCAAGTCAATTAGACTGCTTAGTTTATTCTTGCTTTGTCTATTGAGAGCTTTTTCCATGCTCTCCTGAATTTATTTTACATAATTCAGGTTTCATTGTTCTTCTTTCTCATATTTTAAGATTATGCTGCTTTATAGATTTACTGTCTCAGTCCTAGTATCAGCCACATATTTAAAGACTCCTTATTCCTTTCCATTAAAGCATGTTAATAAAAATTTTCATGAGGGAACTTAATAATCTTAGCAGAAAATGCATGGAAATACATACACATGTATACCAGACTATAAATACACATGGTTATAAAGATTTTCACATGGAGCTAGGTGTTTGTGTATTAAGCTAAAGATAGATTATCATGATGTCTCCAACCTGATTTCTTATGACATACATATTACAACCTTCTCTCTTTGTCTGCCTGTAACTTCCCACTCCAGTGATAAGAAACTTGGTTTCCATTACTTGTCATTTATCAAATTCAGTGCTTGCTCCAATCAATGACTGAAATAGTAGTTTCAGTCCTCTTAACTACCAACTCCCTGTAGAAAGAACTTACAGAGATCATTGTTTATGTTTGGTACATTTTGCCTTTGGCCTGCAGATTATATTCATTTCCACACTGAACTTATGTCAGATAATTTTGTCATAACACTGAGTGACTTTTTGTTTTGTTTTGTTTTTTACAAAAATTCCTTCTTCATTTTTAATCTCTTTGCTATGCTGTGGCATGTGGCATTTTAGGTCCCTGAGCAGGAATTGAACCCACCTCTCCTGCATTGGCAGCGTGGAGTCTTAACCAGTGGCCCATCAGGGAAGTTTGAAGCTTTTCATATATTTCTCAATTTGTCAGATTCTTTGTTAAATTCTGCATTCCAGTCTTTGACACTCCCATATCATGAATTAATAAGTGGTAATAGGTACTACTTTAATTGTTGGGTTCTGAAAACAAAAATCTATGTGCTTACACAAATGCATAGTTGCAGGTGTTCATCACTAAAGTATCATGTGAAATATTTCAGCCACATATTCCATAAACTGTTTATCGTGTCTATTTTACTTTTTCTATAATGTCTTATAAGGTCATACAGTGTGTAGCACTCTAGGCTGGATTCCAAGTGTTAGATTCATGCTTTTTTAAAAAAAATAAATGTGTTAGTTGTTCATTCCTTTATATGTCTGAATACTATTGTATTGCATTATATGAAACGAAAACTAATTTTCCCTCTACCCTCAGTGTTCTTCATTGAGATGCTCATAATGAAAGGGAGATGGAATGGAGAAAAACAATCAGAAGTCTAATATATGCCATACATACCTCCTGTATAGTTGAAAGATACCTGGGAAAACTGAGTCACTTCCTGAAATGGTCCAAGGCTTTACCTTAAATTCTATCATCATCTAAGAATGAAAGAAGGAGGTTAGGGGATGGAAGAAGCCATTTAAGGGAGATTATTAAGTGAAGCACTGTAAACAAAAGTATGGTTGTTATGCAGATTAACATCCAGGTCCATTCCATAGATCTTCTTGTTAGTCAAGTCATTCTTGATATTTAGTCATCCTCCATTTCCTTGTCCAGAGATGGAAGCATCCTTACAAATGGAGATATCCGTAAAAAACATAAATCCACTTTATATGATGGCTTTTCTCCTTGCTTTTAAAAATTCTCTGCGGATGCTTTTTATCTGAAATTAATCAGTCTAAAATAATCTTTTTGTCAAATGGGCATATTTTGGGTGTTCTGTTTTGTGATACCCTTGAAATGTCTATGCCCTAATTTACCTGTGAATGCACATGTATGTAAGGATATCCTGATGTTTTTAATTGTTATGAATTATGAATAGTGCTCTCATACATTACTTGGTAGTAAATTTTATTTCAATTTTCCAAAGCAGTTGTCTAAATACAGGAGGTGCACTTCTTGATTCTTAAGGTGAGACTCTTGAGATTTGAAGAAATGTGTCAAACTCTCTTCCAGAGTTGACTGTACATACATTCCACCAGCATCCTGATTATGCCCTTGTATGCTTATTTACAAACTCTTTATCTTCTTTGGCCAGGTGTGTGTTTCAACCTTCACTAATTCGGATACTATGGATACAGTTCTGAATAATTGAAATTTTTCAAGAATCTGTCCATTTCTTCCATTTATCAATTTTATTGACATATAGTTGTTCATAATAGTCTATTATAATCCTTTGTATGTCTGCATTGTTTGTTGTAACCGCTACCCAGTTGCATGTTTTGGGAGGTCGGTTCACCATGGAGACTGTGGACATGTGACCCCTACAGAGGTTCTAGGAGGTAGGGTTCCCCTTGAGACTGTGGACGTGTTAGCCCAGGTACGGTACTTGGAGGTAGGGTCAACCTGGAGACTGTAGATATGTGAGCCTAGGTGTGGATTCTTGGAGGTGGGGTCCCGGGAGTATGGAATTGTGAAGCCAGGTACAGGGTCTTGAGGGTGGGATTACCCTGGAGACTGAGTATGTGATCACTGGTACAGGATGTTGGGAGGGGTGTCCCCTTTGAGACTGTGCATGTGTGACCCCAGGTACAGGGCCTTGGGAAGGGCTTCACCATGGGTACTGGATATGTGACCCCAGGAAAAGGGTCTGGAGTGTGGGATCACCCTTGAGACTGTGGAAGTGTGTCTGCAGGTACAGGGTCTGGGAGGCAGTAACCCTGGAGACTGGAACTTTGACCTCAGATGGAGGCACTGTGAGGTGTTGTCACCCCAGAGACTGAAGACATGTGACTCCGGGTTCAGAGTCTGAGAGGGGTGTCACCCTGGAGACAGTGGACATGAGACCCTGGGTGCAGGTTCTGGGTGGTGGGGTCACCTTGGATACTGTGGATATGTGAACCCACAAACACGGTCTTGAGAGTGGGGTCACCCTGGAGACTGTGGACCTGTGATCCCAGTTGCAGGGTGTAGGGGGCGAGATCACCATGAAGAGGGTGGATGTGTGACTCCAGGTTCTGGTATGGAGGATGCAGTCACCCTGGAAACTGTGCATATGTGACCCCAGTTTCAGGGTCTGGAAGGTTGTCACCCTGGAAAGTGTGGATGTGTGACCCCAGGTTCAGGGTTTGGGGAGAAGTGTCATCCTGGAGACTGTGGATATTTGACCCCATGGACAAGGACGGGGTGGTCACCCTGGAGAATGTGGACATGTGAGCCCAGGTGCAGTGTGTGAAATGGAGTTCACACCAGAGAATGTGGACATGTGAATCCAGCTGCAGGGTAGGGGAAGACAGTCATCCTCGAGATTGTGGATGTGTGGAAACAAGTACATTTCCTGGCAGGGTGGGGTTACCCAGGAAACTGTGGACAAATCACCCCAGGTACATATTATGAGAGGTGGAGTCACACTGGAGACTGAGGACATGTGATCCCACTTACAGAGTCTGGGAAAGAGGTTACACTGGAGCCTGTGGACCTGTGATCACAGGTTCAGTGCATGGGATGTGATATCACACAGGAGACTGTGGAGATGTGACCCCAGGTGCAGGGTCTGGGAGAGAGTAACACTGGAGACTGGACGTGTGGCCCCAGATACAGGATTTTGGATGAGTCACTCTGGAGACTGGATATGTGATTGCAGGGCGAGTGTCTGCAAGGGTCTCACCTTGGAGAAAGTGTATGTGTGAGCCAAGGTACAGGGTCTGTAAGTTGGGGTAACCCTGGCACCTGTGCCCATGTCACACCAGGTACAGCATCTGGGAAGGTGTGTCATCCTGGCCACCATAAACATGTGACCCCAGGTATAGGGTCTGAAATATGGGATCACCCTGGAAACAGAGGCCAAGTAAACTAAGGTACAGAGTTTGGTGAGGGGGGTCACACAGGATACTGTGGATGTGTAACCCCAACTTCAGGGTCTGGGCGGGGTGTCATCCTGGAATCTATGAATGTGTGACCCCGGGTGGAAGAGGGGAGTAATATTGGATACTGTGGCCACGTGATTCCAGGTGCGGCACCTGAGACATGGGGTCACACTGGAAACTGTGGATGGGTGAAACCAGGTACGTGAACACAGAGGGTTTACACCCTGGTGAATGTGGATGTGTGAACCTGCTTCAGGGACTGTGAAGAGTGTCACTCTGGAGAATGTGGAAATCTGATCCCAGGGATCCTCTAGAGTTGCAGTGGGGAACATGGGGTTCCTGTCGAGTTGTATCAGAGGACTCCAAGCTGCCCTCTACTTGCAGTGGGAGCTCAGTGTTCCTCTCCAATTGTGGCATGGAACTCAGGGTTCCACTCGAGGCATGGTGAGGAACTTGTGTTCCTATTGAGTTGATAAGTTACCCAGGGTTCTTCTTGACTTGTGGTGGGGTCTCCTCTCGAGTTTCCTTGGGGTAAGTCATCTCTAGCAGGGATGTGCAGGGCGGCTCCTTTCTTGTCGCAATCTGTGTGTGGCTACTCACTAGTTTGGGCATGGGATTTCTCTCGTTGTGTTCAGGGACAATTCTGTAGTTGTGGGGTGTTTGATTCTCTCTGGTTGTGGTGATCAAGCTCCTCTCTGGTTGCGGTGTGAGGTTCGTCTCTATTAGCAGCAGACGGGCTCCTCTCAATGTGTGATATCTATTAGGTTCCTCTCGAGTTTCAGGGCAATGTCCTCTCTGGTTGGAGTGTGTGGGGCTCCATGGGGAAGGTCCTCTATTTTTGGCGATAGGGTTTCCTCACTAACATTAGGGGGATTGCTTCTTTCTAGTTGTGAAGGATACCACGCAACTTACTTCAGGTAGCTCGTCTCTAATTGTGGAAGAGAGGCTTCTCTCTAGGTGTGAGGTCCTGGGGGAATCCACTCCAGTTTTTCTGGGGGAATCTGCTTCACTTTTATCCAGGAGCCCCAGTATCATTATGACTAGTCGCCGCTTTTCTTGTTATTTCCTAGGGCTCCTGTCAAATTGCAGCAGGGAACTCGGTGTGCCGCTTGTTACAGCAGGTGACACAGGCTTCCTTTAGAGTTGTGGTGGAGCCTCCTCTCGAGCTGCAGTGGGGAAGATCCTCTCTAGTAGCTCTGTGCAGGCTACCTCTGTCTACCTGCATTGTGTGGGAGGCTACTCTCTAGTTGCAGCATGGGGTGCCACTCTAGTTGCAGTGGGGGTCCACTCTTTATTTGTGGTGGGTTGGCTCCTCTCTACTTGTCATTTGCAGACACCTCTCTAGTTGTGTCAGGGGGGCTCCTCTTTAGTTGTGGCAGTCGGGCTTCTCTCTAGTTGTGCTAGAGTGCTCTCCTCAAACTGATGGGAATGGCTATTGTCTCGTTGTGACGTGAAAGGGAATTTTTTCAAGCTTTAATGTGTAGGAGGCTACTCTCTAGTTGTGACAATGGGAGGCCTCTGTAGTTGTAACATGGTGCGCTGCACTCTACTTGTGGAAGGAGGTTTCTGTCTAATTGTGATAGATGGGTATGCTCTCTAATGGCAATGTTAAGGGGGGGATATTTCTAATTGTGGAAAGGGTCTCTTCTCTAGCTGCAGTGTTGGCCTCCTCTTTCATTGTGATTCGTGTGGGAATCCCACTCTAGTTGTGATGCACATGGACACTTTTTGATAATTGTGATGAGTGGGGCACACTCATATCGACCTGTGGGAGGGGTGTCCACGCTAGTTGTGGCAGTGGTTCTCCACTCTAAATGCGATGTAAGGGAAGGCGGGGCACCTCTTTAATTTTGGCGGTGTGCTCCTCTAGTTGCCCCTGAGGGTCAACTATCTAGTTGTGGCTTGTATTCAACTCTCCAGTTTTGGCGGTTGGACTTCTCTCTAGTTGTGATGTCCCGGGACGCTCCTCCTTAAGTGTATTGTGCCTGGGGAAGTCCTCTTCATCTGTGCAGTGGGAATTCCTGTCTTGTTGCATCAAGCTGTGCAACGCTTCTCTAAATGCAGTTTTCTGGCTCACCTCTATTTGTGGTTTGGTGGGCTACTCTCTAGTAGTGGTGTAGAGCCTTCTCTCTAGATGAGATGTATGAGACTGCTCCTCTCTAGGAGCGGGGTGCAGGGCCTCTTTCTTCATGTAGTATCATGGTGGGCTCCTTTCTTGCTGCAGTGTGTGGGCTCCTCTCTAGATGTGGTGGGGGACGCCTCTTGAGTTTCATCGGGAGACTTGGAATTCCTGTCGAGGTGAGGCAAGGCCTCCACTCGAGTTTTAGTGGGTTAGCTCCCCTCTAGTAGCATTGTGCAGGGTGGCTTCTGTTTACTTGTGATGTGTAGGTGGTTAAACTCCCTGAGGCATGGGTCTCCCCTCTAGCTGTTGTGGGGGCCAACTCTTAGTTGCTTTGGTTCTGCTACTCTCTAATTGTGGTGTTCAGTCTCCTCTCAAGTTGTGTTAGGGATCTTATCTCTATTTATGGTGTTCTGGGGACACCTCTAGAGCTGCAGTAGAATGTTCCTCTCGAATTGGGAAGGGAGTTTCCTCTCTGGTAGCGATGTACACAGGCACTATTTCCAGGTGCAATATTTGTGAGCCTACACTCTAATTTTTGCAAGGCCCCTCCTCTTTTGTTGTGGCATGGGAGACTCCTCTCTAGTTGTGAAAGGAGGCTTCTGTGCAATTGTGATGTGTGGGAATGCTCCTTTCAAGTGGCAATTTTCAAGGGGCTGCTCTCTATTTGTGACATGGGGTCTATTCTCTGGATATGGCGAGGATGCTCCTCTCTGACAGTGGTAGGGGTGTGTACTGGACTTGCAGCCAGGGATTGTATCTATTGGCAGTGGAGCAGACCCTCTCTAGGTGCAATGTCCAGGGTTTCCTCTCCTATTGCGGTGGTGGGACACTCTCCAGTTTTGGCAGGTGAGCTCTTCTCTCATTGTGGCCATGGGCTTCTCTTGAGCTGCGGTATAGGGCTCCTCTCAAGTTCAGGAGGGGACGCGGGGCTCCTGTGTAGTTGGGGTGGTGATTCCTCCAAGGGTTCTATGGGGGAGTTTGTTCTCTCTACTTGTGGCATTGGGGATTCCTCACTAGTTTTCACGGGATTCCTCAACTCTAGTTGTGACAGGCTCACCTCAAGTTATTTCAGGGGCTTCCTCTATTCACAGCAGAGGGGCTTCTCCCTAGGTGCAATATGCTAAAGGGCTCCTATCTAATTTTGGCAGGAAATCTTCCCAAGTTTTGGCGGGGGGTCTCCTAGCTTTGTCCTTGGGGGCTCCTTCGTTGTGATGGCACAGGGCTCTTCTAGAGATGCAGTGGGGGACTTGGGGTTCCTTTCAAATTGGGACAGGTGACTTGGGGTTCCTTTAGAGTTGTGGTGGTGCCTCCTTTTGAGCTGCTTGAGTCAGGTCCTCTCTAGTTGTAATTAGCAGGCTGCCTCCTGTCTACTTGTGATGTGCAGTAGGCTACTATAATAGTTACAGCATGGGACTGCACTCTAGTTGTAGTGGGGTGAACTGACGTTTTTGTTTCCACTCCTCTCTAGTTGTGGTTTGGACTCATCTCTAGCTGTGGTTTACAGACTACTCTCTAGTTGTGGCAGGGTAGGACTCCTCTTTAGTTGTGGTATGAATCTACCTCTTGTTGTGATATACTTCTCTCAAAATGTAACAGTGGTGGCTCCTCTTAGGAATCCTCTCGAGTTACCTCAGTGCTTGGGGCTCATCTCAATTTGCGATCGGGAACTCGGTGTTCCTCCTGAGTCACAGCAGGGGATTCGGACGTCTTCTCCAGTTGAGGTGGGGAGCTCAGGGTTCCTCTTGGGTTTCAGCGGGAAACTCAAGATTTCTCTTGAGTTGTGATGGGAAAACTCAGGGTTCATCTCGAGTTACAACAGGGGAGTCAAGTCTCCTCTCGAGTTGAGGCGAGCAACTTGGGTTTCCTCTCGAGTTGCAGCAGGGGAGTCAGGCCTCCTCTCAAGTTGTGATGGGGAACTCAGGGTTCCTCTCTAGTTGCAAAAGAGGCCTTGGGTTTCCAATCGAGTTATAGCTGGGAACACTGGGTAGCTCTCAAGTTGCAGCATGAATCTTGGGGTTCCTTTAGAGTTACAGTAGGGTACTCAGAGCTCCTCTCGAGTTGTTGCAAGAACTCAGGATTCCTCTTTATTTGCAGTGCAGGACTCTTGGTTCCACTTGAGCCGTGGCAGGGAACACAGTTTTCTTCTCAATTTGGGGGGCTACTCATGGTTCCTCTCATGATGTATTGGGACCTCCTCTCGTGATTTCTTGGGGAAACTGGTCTCTAGAAGGGATATGTAGGTTGACTTCTCTCTTGTTACAATGTGCGGGTGACTACTCAGTAGTTTTGGCATGGAACTTCTCTCTAGATAAGTTTGGGGTCAACTCTATAGCTGTGGTGGTTTCAATTCTCTTTAGTTGTGGTCTGCAAGCTCTGTCCAGTTGTGTTTTTAAGGTGGTCTCTATTAGCAGCAGAAGAGGTCCTCTCTATGTGTGATACCCAGCAGGCTCCTATCAAGTTTTAGTGGAGGGCTCCTCTCGAGTTGTGAGGCTGTGTCCTTTTTGGTTGGGGTGTGGGTGGTTCCATGGGAAGTATCCTTTCTACTTTTGGCAATAGAGGTTCTTCATATACGTGGGCTTTCTTCTCTCTAGTTGTGAGTGATTCCATTCAATTTAATTCAGGGAGCTTATTTCTATTTGCTTCAGAGGGTCTTCTCTCTAGGTGTGATGTCCTCGGGGATTCCATTCTATTTATGCCTGGGAAATCCACTACAGGTTTGCCAGGGGAGCTCCTCTGTCATTTGGCCAGGTTATGCTTTCTTGTTACAGCACAGTGTTCCTGTCAGATTGCAGTGGGGAACTTTGCCTTTCCCTTGAGTTTCAGGAGGGGACTTGGGGATCCTTTAAGTTGTGGTGGAGCCTCCTCTTGGATTGCACTACAGCTGATACTCTAGAAGTGATGTGCAGCCTGGCTCCTGTCTTGTTGCAATTTGTGGGACTCTACTCTCTAGTTGCGGCATGGGGCTCCACTCCAGTTTTTGTCGGGATCCACTCTTTATTTTGGTGGGTCAGCTCCTCTCTAGTTGTCGTTTGCAGACTCCTCTCTAGGTTTGGCATGGGGGCTTCTCCTCTCTAGTTGTGGCAAGGGGAGTCCTCCTTAGTTGTGTAGCTGGGCTCCTCTCTAGTTGTGGTAAAGTGCTCTTCTCAAATTTGGATGAGTGTCGCTCCTCTTTGATTGTGATGTGAAGGGGCTTTTTTTTTCTAGTTTCATTGTGCAGGGGGCTACTCTCCAGTTGTGTTAGTGGGTGTTTTCTTTAGTTGTGGCATGATGGGCTCCTGTCTACGCGTGGCAAGGGGCTTCTGTCTAATTGTGATGTGTGGGTATGCCCTTCTCTAATGGCGATGTTCAGGGGGGCTTATCTCTAGTTGTGACAGGAGTCTCGTCTTTAGTTGCAATGTTGGCCTCCTTTTTCATTTTGATCCATGTAGGAGTTCCACTCTAGTTTTGATGTGCATGGGAACTTTTCTCTAATTGTGATATGTTGGGCACGCTCCTATCTATCTGTGCAAGGGATATTCACTCTAATTATGTCAGTGGTGATACACTCTTAAAACACTCCACAGTGGTGCATTTTAAGGCGGGGGTGGCACATCTGTAGTTTCAGCAATATGCTCCTTATGCCTGAATGTCAGCTATCTAGTTGTAGCATGTATTCAACTCTCTAGTTTTGTCAATTGGGCTTCACTTTAGTGGTTAAGTCCTGCAGTGCTCTTCCCTAGTTGTACTCTTCCTGGGGTTTTCCTCTCTCATTGTGAAGTGGGAATTCCTATGTTGTTGCATTATGCTGTGCTGCTCCTCTCTAAGTGCAGTTTGCTGCCTCATCTCTATTTGTGGTTTGAGTGGCTACTCTCTGGTATTGAAATGGATCCTCCTATCTAGATGTGTGTGTGAAGACTGCTTCTCCCAAGGGGCGGGTGTGGGGCCTCCTTTCTACATGCAGTGTCCGATTTGGCTCCTCTCTTGTTGCAGTGTGTGGGCTCTTCCCACGTTGTGGTGGGGGACTCCAATCGAGTTGCCCTGGGAGACTTATTGTTCCTCTCATGTTGAGGTAGGGCCTCCACTCTAGTTTTCTTTTTTTGGGGAGGAGGGGTGGCTCCTCTCTAGTAGCATTGTGCAGGGTTGCTTCTGTTGAATTTCGATGTGTGAGTGGCTAAACTACATGTGCCATGGAGCTCCACTCTAGTTGGTTTGGGGGGTCAACACTTAGTTGTTTTGGGTGTGCTCCTCTATGGTTGTGGTGTTCAGGCTCCTCTTGAGTTGTGTTAAGGGAGGTCTTCCCTAGTTGTAGTGTTTTGTGGGGGGAGCTCCTCTAGAGTTGTGGTTGAGTGTTCCTCTTGAATTGTCATCGGTGTTTGCTCTTTGGGTGTGATGTGCACAGGCTCTCTTTCCAGGTGCAATATCTGCAAGCCTACTCTCTAATTTTTGCATGTGCCCTCCTCTTTAGTGGTGGTGTCTGTGCCTCCTCTCTTGTTTTGGCAGGAGACTTCTGTCTAATTGCATTGTGCTGAAATGCTCCTCTCAAGTGTTGATGCTCAGTGAGCTTCTCTCTATTTGTAGCATGTGGTCTACTTGCTAGTTTTGACTAGTTTTGTTCTCTCTGACATTTGTAGGGGCTCGACCCGACTTGCAGGAGTGGGTTCGTCTCTTTTTTTTTTTCTGTAGAAGTGACCCTCTATAGGTACAATGTTAGAGGTCTACTTTCTAGCTGTGGTAAGGGTCATACTCTCCAGTTTTGGTGGATGGGCTCCTCCCTTGTTGTGGCCATTGGCTTCTCTCTCATTGTGACATAGGCCTCCTCTCAAATTCCGAAGGGTTTTTGGGCTCCTCTCTTATTGCAGAGTACCTCATCTGGGGGCCATCTGTAGGGTGGGTGTTCACTCTACTTGGTGTTTAGGGGCTTCTTACTGTTTTTCATGGGGTTGTGACTCCACTCTAGTTGTGACAGGCTTCTCTTGAGTTACTTCAGTTTCTTCATTATTGTTGACAGCACAGGGGATCCTCTCTAGGTGCAATGTGCCAGAGGGCTCCTCTCTAGTTTTGGCAGGGAATTTTTCTCCACTTTGGGTGGGGTGTCCTAGATTCATCGCTGGGGGCTCCTTCCTTGTGAAGGTAACGGATCCAACTCGAGTTGTTATGAAGGACTTGTTGTTCCTCTCAAGTTGTGACAGGTGATTCGGGGTTCCTTTAGAGTTGTGCAGGTGCGTACTCTTGAGCTGTATGGAGGAGCTCCTCTCTAGTAGCAATTAGCAGGCTGGTTCCTGTCTAGTTGTGATGTGTGGTATGCTACTGTATAGTTATAGCATAGGATTCTACGCTAGTTGCAGTGGGGGTCAACTGACAGTTTTGTTTCTGTTCCCCTCTAATTGTGGTTTGCATATTTGTCTACAGTTGTGGTGGGGTTGGAGGCTCCTCTTTAGTTGTGGTATGGGTACTCCTCTTTGGATATTATAACATACTCCTCTTGGACTGTGGTGAGGGTGCTTCTTCTCTGGTTGTTATGTGAAAGGGCACTTTTTCCAGTTGTGGGGTGAAGGAATATACTCTCTAATTGTAGCAAGGTACATCATCTTTCCTTGTGGTGTGTTGACCTCTTCTCTACTCATAGCAGGGAGGGTATCTTTAGCTGTGATGTGTTGGTGTGCTTCTCTCTAGTGTCAATAAACAGCGGGGCTACTGTCTAGTTCCCATGCGGTTCTTTCGTCTAGTTGTGGTGTGTGTCTCCTCACTTATTATGATCTGAGGGAAAGGTCCTTTCTAGGTACGGCGGCCTTTTCTCTAGTTTTGTTGTACAGGCTCCTGTCTTGTTGTGGAAGGGTGCTGCTTTATAGTTGTGACAGGGGGCTCTGAGGTAGCTTCAGGGTGCACGAGGCTCTCAACTTGTGACTGGGGCTCCTCTCCAGTTGTTGCATAATTCACCTCTTGAGTTGCTGCAGGAGGCACCTCTCGAGTTTTGGTGGGTGGCTCATCTGAAATTGGAGATAGAAATGGAAACCAACTCCAGTATTCATGCCTGGAAAATCCCATGGATGGAGGGGCTTGGTAGGCTACAGTCCATGCGGTTGTCAAAAGTCAGACACTACTGAGCAAATTCACTTTAATTTTTTGTCATAGGCCCCCAGTGGCTAAGATGATAAAGAATCTGCCTGGGATACAAGAGACCTGGGTTTGATCCCTGGTTCAGGAAGATCCTCTGGAGAAGGGAATGACAACCCACCGTGGCATTCTTGCCTGTAGAATCCCATGGACAGAAAAGTCTGGCTAGCTAAACAGACCATGGGGTCACGAAGAGTCGGAAATGACTGAGCAACTAAGACACAATCATCTGTAATTGTGGTGGGGTACTCCTTTCTAGCTGTGGCATGGC
This sequence comes from Tragelaphus eurycerus, assembly GCA_935064755.1. Taxonomy (NCBI): domain Eukaryota; kingdom Metazoa; phylum Chordata; class Mammalia; order Artiodactyla; family Bovidae; genus Tragelaphus; species Tragelaphus eurycerus. The sequence goes on from CAKXYN010000589.1 coordinate 37,808, forward strand.
ACCTTCCTTCCAGTTGTGTTTTGCTGATGAGCTCCACTTAAGTTTCAGGGGGAAGCTCTTCTCCAGGTGTGATGGTGGACTCATCTATGGCTTTAATATGGGGGCCTCTTTCTAGCTATAGTGTGCAAGGTCCTCTGTAGTTGTAGTGAGGTGCTCTTCTTTCGTTTTGATGTCTGTGGGGATTCCTCTCTCATTGCAATGTGAAGACGGTCGCCTCACTAGTTGTGTTGTGATGCTTGTCTCTCTTTGCAGTGAATGGGCTCCTCTCTAGATGTGATGTCTGGAGGGCTCCTCTTCCGTTGTGGACAGGGGTTTCTCTCAACTTGGGTCGAAGTTCTCCTCTAAATTTTCCCAGGGTACTCGGAACTCATCTTGATATGTGGTTGTGCCTCTTCTAACATTTGTCATGTGGAGAGCTACTTGGCAAGGGGTCTTCTCTAATTTTGCACTATGGGTTCCTCACTCATTTTGGTGGGGTTGACTGCCTCTAGTTCTGACAGATGGTCAACTTTCTAGTTGTGGTGTGGAAGCTCCTCTCCAGTTGCGTTTGTGGGGGGCTTTTCTTTAATAGTGTTGGTTTATCTGGGGATCTTCTCCACGTGAAGAATGCAGGCGCCTCTGGAGTTTCAGCGGGAGGCATATGTATTGTTAAGATGGGCTGTACTCTAAGTCTAATTTCAGGTGCTCCTGTTTAGTTGTGGGGAACTTCTCTCTAGTTGTGTTGTGTTGTGTTATCTCTAGTGGTGGCAGGGTGCAACTTTCTTATTGTGACAAAGGACTCCAAGATAGTTGTGTTGTTCATGGGGGTCTCTCATTTTAGTGGGTTCATGTCTCTATTTGTGGTCATGGGCTCCTCCTTATTTGTCTCAGGAGACACATATAATTTTGCTGTGGGTGCTCAAGGCTCCTCTAAAAGGAGGCAGAGGATCCTTTAAAGATGAAGTAGGGGGCTCCTCTGGAGTTCCTTTGTTGAGGTCCTCTCTAACTGTGGCTGGGAATCCAATTTACCTGTGGCATGGGGGTTTCTTTCTAGTTGTGATGTGTTGGTAAGCTCCTCTCGAGTATCATTAGGGGTTCTTCTGTAGTGGTGGTGGGTGATTATCTGCAGCTACACTGTGGCTGCTCCCTTCTTCTGTGGTGTGCTGGTGGGCTACTCTCTAGATGTGATATGCAGGCTTCTTTCTAGTTATGGTGAGTGTCTCTTTAGTTGCAATATCTGAGGAGAGTCCTCCCTCATTGCAATTTGAAAAGGTTTCCTTTCTTGTGGTGAGGAAGCTCATCAATATTTGCCACATTGTGACTCTAATCTAGGTATGATGTGTGGGGACATCGTCTCCCATTATGTCCAGTGGCTTTTATCACGTGGCTGTGGATTTCTTTTCTTGAGTTGTGGCAGTTTATTCAGAGCTCCTACAGAGTTGCAGTATTCCTTCCTCTTGGGTTGTGATAGGGACCTCTTCAGGTGGCTCTGCTCTTCTTTGACACAAGATGTTCCTCACGAATTTTAGCATGGTTACTCCTCTCTACTTGTGAGGGCCTCCTCTCGATTTATTTCAGGGTCTCCCCTCTATTTGCAGCAGAGGGGAGGTGCGTGATTCTCTACGTGTGATGTCTTCGTAAACTCCTCTCTACTTGGGCGAGAAACCTCTCCAGTTTTGGTGGAGATATCCTGTCATTGTGACCAGTGACTCCTCTCGTGTTGCAGCAAAGAACTCTCTGGTACCTCTCTAGTTTCCTTGACAGTGGAGTTTCTCAATTATTGCAGTATGCAGGGGAATCTATACATATGCGATATACAGACTGCTCTCTCATTTTGGCATGTGGCCAAAGCTAGCTGTGGCCAGGGGCTCTGTCTAGTTGCACTATTCTAGGGGGTTTTTCTCTAGTTGAGGTGTGGTGGCTCTTTCACGTTGTTGCAGTCATTACTCTAGTTGCTGTGAGCAAGGTACTACTCTCTAGTTGAGGTGGGATAATCTAATCTAGTTTGACCCAGAAACCTCCTCTCTAGTTGCAGTGGAGGTCACCACTCTATCTGTCGTGGGTTGTCTAGTCTCTAGTTGTGGTGGGGTTCCCCTCTCTAGTTGCATTGGGCATGGGTTTTCCTTAACAGTTGCTATGTGTCGTGGGGCTCTTCTCCAATTCTGATACATGGGCGCCTAACTGGTGTGGTGAGCTGCAGTTCTCTAATTGTGCCTTTGGTGGTTCTTCCTTCTAGTGATGTGTGCCTGGGTTCCTCTTGTGGTGGTGTGGTGCTCCTCTCTTGTCATGCTGAGGTCTTATCTTGATTTGCAATGGGAGCTCCTCTTGAGTTGAGGCAATGGATTCTGAGCCCCTCTCGAGCTCTGATGGTAGAACCTCTCAAGTTGCACCAGGGGGTTTGAGGTCCTTTTGAGTTGTGTTGGGAATCTATGGGTTCCTCTGGAGTTGCAGCAGTAGTCCCCAATCTCCTGTCGAGTTTTGGCAGGTACTTGGTTTTCCTCTGGATTATAGTGCACAACTCAGATTTCCTCTCAAGTTTCCATGAAATACTCCTCTTGGTTTGAGGCAGGGGACTCAGCGCTTCTCTTGTGTTGCGATGCTGCTTCCTCTTGAGTTGTGGTGTGTTGTCTCCATGGAGGGGGCAGTCCTGTCTACTTTTGGCACTGGGGTGTCCTTACTAGTTTATTGTGGGATTGATACTCTCTAATTTTGAGTGGCTCCTCTTGAGTTACTTCATCGGCTCATCTCTATTTGCTACAGAGTATCCCCTATAAGTTGGGATGTCCCAGGGGCTGCTCTCTAGTTGTGGTGAGGGCATCCTCTCCAGCTCCGGTGTTGGAGTGCCTGTGACTTTGTTGCTGGGAGCTCCCCTCGTGATACAGTATAGGGCTCCTCTTGAATTGAGGCAGATTCTCTCAGCTCCTTTCGAGTTGTGGTTGTGGTCTTGGGAATCCTCTCAAGTTGCATTGGGGGGCTAGGATCTAGTCTCAGTTTGTGATGGGAAACTCAAGGTTCTTCTCGAGTTGCAGGAAGGGAGTCGCACATCCTCTCGGGTTGAGGTAGAGAACTCGGGGTTCCTCTCGAGTTGCCAAAGGGGACTATGGCCCACTAGAATTGCAGCTGAAAATTCGGAGTTCCTCTACAGTTGCAGCATAAAATTCGAGCTTCCTATTAAGTTGCAACAGGGGACCTAGGGCTTCACTCAAATTTTGGCTGGGAAGTCGGGGTACCTCTTGAGTTGCAGCAGGTGACTCAGAGCTCCTCCCAAGTTTTAGTGGGATCTCAGGATTCCTCTCGAGTTTCAGCGTGAGAATCAGTGTTCCACTCAAGCTGTGGAAGGGAATTCAGGGGTATTCTCCATTTGCGGTGTACTCCATGTTCCTCTCATGTTGCTCTGGGGCCTCCTCTCAAGTTGTATTGCTGTGACTCGTATCTAACAAGGATGTTTAAGGGGGCTGTTGCAATGTGTGGATGGCTACTCACTAGTTTGGCAGCGTTTTTTTTTCTCTAGTTTGGGTCAGATTCAATTCTGTAGCTGTGGTGGCTTTAATTCTCTCTAGTTGTGGTGTGCAAGCACCTCTCTAGTTGTGGTTGGGGACTCCTCTCTACCTGTGGCATGGGTGTTTCTTTCTAGTTGTGATGTGCTGTGGCCTCCTCTGTAGGTGTGATGGGGGATTATCTCTAGCAGTAGTGTGGTTTCTCCTTTCTAGTTGTGGTGTGTTTATGGGCTAACCTCTAGTTGTGGAATGTGTACTCCTTTCTGATCATGGTGAGGGGGTCATTTGCTGCAATACTTGTGGGAAGTCCTCTCTCATTGTTACATACAGGGGCCTCCTTTCTGGTTGTGGTGGAAGGGCTCATCCATATTTGCTGAAGAGTGGCTCCTCTCTTTTTATGATGTCTATGTACATCCTCTCACCTTGTGGCCAATGGCGTCTCTCAAGTAGCTCAGCCTTCTTTTCTTGAGTTGTGGCAGCATATCCAGGGCTCATCTCGAGTTTGAGTATTCCCGCCTCTTCGGTTGTGATGGGGTCTCTGCAAAGTGGTTCTGCTCTTCTTTTGACACTAGGTATTCCTCAAAAGTTTTAGTATTGTTAGTCCTCTCTACTTGTGAAAACCTCCTCTTGGGTTACTTCAGAGGATTATCTCTATCTGGGATGCTTTGGTGGACTTTTCTATACTTCTGGAGGGAGAAACCTCTCCAGTTTTGGTGGAGGGCCCCTCTATCATTGTGACCAGTGTCATGTCTCATGTTTCAGGGAAGGACTTGGTGGTACCTCTCTAGTTGCATTGGGCAGTGGTGTTTCTTAGTCATTGTGGTATGCAAGAGACTCTTTACATAAGCAGTGTGTAGGCTTCTCTCATTGTGGCTTGTTGTAAACACACTAGCTGTGGCCAGGAGCTCTAGTTGCACTGTACTAGGGGTTTCTCTCCAGATGTGGTGTGCTGCTCCTTTGAGTTGTTGCAATCATTAATCTAGTTGCTGTGGGCAAGGTGCTACTCTCTAGTTGAGGTGGGATATCCAATTTAGTTTTACCCAGAAGACTCCTCTCTATTTCCAGTGCGGGTAAACACTCTAGTTGTGGTTCTTGGTTAAGTCTCCTCTTGTGGTGAGTATCTCCTCTCTAGTTGCATTGGGCAGGGCTTTTCCTGAATAGCTGCAATGTGAGGTGGGTCTCTTCTCCAGATGTGATGTATGAGAGCTTCTCTAATTGTGGTGAGCTGCACTTCTCTAATTGTGTTGTGGGTGCTCCTCTCTTGTAATGATGTGTGCCTGGACTCCTCTCTAGTTGTGCTGAGATCTTAGCTCAATTTGCTGTGAGAGTTACGATGGGGAACTCAGGGAGCCTCTCGTGGTGCCCCAGGGAAGTCCAAACTCCATTCTCGTTGCGAGGGGGAGCTGGGCATTGCTCTCACGTCACTGCAGGGCAAATAAACCCCATCTAGGCTTGTGTCCAGAAATTCCATGTTCCTCTCCAGTGGCGACAGGGATCTCGGGATTGCTTTCAAGGTTCACCCTGGAAGTCAGGCCTCGTCTTGAATTGAAGTAAAGAACTCTGCTCTCCTCTCCAGCAGCGACAGGTATTTCTTGGATCCCATTGAGGGGCCTAAAGGGAGTCAAGCCCCATCTGAAATTTTGAGAAGGAATACGGGATTGCTCTCTAGGCCTTGCAGGAAAAGAAGGGCCTCGTCTTGCGATGACGCAGGAATCTCGTGTTGATTCTCGAGTTCCGGCGCAACGTGGGGGGGTTTCCCTCCAGTTAGGACGGGGGACTCGGGGAACCTCTCTTGTGGCCCCAGGGATACCCAGTCTCCATTCGAGTTGCGAGGGGGTGCGCGGCATTGATATTGAGTCATGGCAGGGGAATCAGGTGTCAAGAAGCCTTGAAGGGGGAATCTCGAGGTCTTTCTCGAGTTGCGGCGGGAAATCCTGTGTTCCCTCGACTTGTGACGGTGACCTCAGGGAGCTTCTCATGGTTCCCATGGGATGTCAGAAATACTGTGGCATTGGAAGTGGCCACTCAAGACTCCACTGGGGTCGGTGTAATGGAAGAGGGCCTCCTCTCAAGTTGAGGCCGGAACCCCATGTTTCTTCGCCTGTTCTGACATAGGTCTTGGGTTGTGTATGCCGTTTCAAACAGGGAGTCAGGTCTCGACTTGTGTGGAGGCATGGAACTCTGATTTCCTCTCGAGTTGTCACAAATGTTAAAGGCCTCCATGTGAGTTGAACTTGGAATCTGGCCCTCTTTTCCAATTAGCAACTGGGGAATCAGAACTCCCTTCTTGTTGTGAGTGGATTCTCGCCTGACATTCGAATCTGTGCAAGGGGATCCGGCCTTATCTCGAGTGGATGGGGAAATACCTGACTTTCAAACTGTGAGAAGTCCCCCATGTTCCCCTCCAGTGTCAAGAGGATCCAAGCCTCCTCTCGAGGTGTGACAGGGATGTCTGCATTCCTTTCCAGGAGAAGCAGGGCAATCGACCCTCATCTCGACTTAAGGAGAGGAAAATAGGGCTCTTCTTTATTGTGGGTGAAGACTCAGCGTTCCTCTCGAGTGCGCCGGGTATCTGGGAAAACTTCTGGAGTTTCATAAAGCATTCCAAATACCCTTTTGAGTTCCAAGAGGGAAGGTGGGCTTTCTTTGGAAACGCTGCAGCATAAAAGGGCCTCTTCAAGCGTGCAGGAGAGAATTTTGTGGTTTGTGTGGAGTTGTGGCGGGAAGCTTAGGGTTCCTCTCGAGTTGGTGTCCACCTTGGGGACCCTCTCGTGTCTCCTCAGGAAGTCAGATCTCCTTTGGGGTTGCTCAGGGCACTTCCTGATTCCTTGCGCATCACTGCAGGGACAAATACGGCCTCATCTCAAGTTGAGATGGGGATTTCAGTGTTCCTCTGCATTTCTGACATCAATCTCGGGGTCTGTGCAGAGTTGGACCAGGGGAGTCCAGCCTCGTCTTGTGTTGAGGCAGGTAACTCCGCTTGCCTCTCGAGTTGTTCTTGGGGCATCAGGCCACTTGTCGAGTTGTATCTGGAACCTGCAGGTTTTTCCGGAGGATGCAACTGGGGTGTCAGTGCCCCTTCGTGTTGTGGCTTCATCCTTGGGATTACATTCGAAGAGGTGCCCAGGTATCAGGACTTACCTTGAGTGGACTAGGAAATTGATGTCTTTTGGAATATGGCATGACCCACGAGACTTCCTCTCGGGTTTCAATGTGAGACTGGCCTCCTCCTGAGGTACAACAGGAAGGCCGGGATCGCTTTCCAGACCAAGCAGGGGAATCGACCCTCATGTCGAGATAAAGAGGGGACGAGGGGCTCATATTAATTTGTGCTGGGAAACTCGGTGTTTCTCTCGAGTGAGACCTGTATCTTGTGGAACATTTTGAGTTGCATCAAGGGTGTCAAGTACCATTTCGACTTTTAAGAGGGATCGTGGGATTTCCCTAGAGATGCTGTAGTGGAAAAGGACCTCATCTGGCGATGATGGGGGAACCTCCTCGTTTTTCTCCAGTTCTGGAGGGATTCTCGAGTTATGACGGGGAACTCAGGGAGCCTTTTGTGGTGCCTCAGGGAAGTCCAATCGCCATGCGACTTGCGAGGGGGAGCTGGGGATTGCACTCGTGTCACTGCAAGACAAATAGACTTCTTCTAGGCTTGTGTCTAGAAACTCCGTGTTCCTCTCAGGTGGTGACAGGGATCTCGGGGTTGCATTCAAGGTTCAACTCGAGAGTCAGGCCTCGTCTCAAATAGAAGTAAAACTCCGCTCTCCTCTTGAGTTACGACAGGTATCTCTTGGAGCCCATTGAGTGGCATAAAGTGAATCAAACCTTCTGTGGAGTTTAGAGACGGGACTTTGGATTGCTCCCTACGTCCTGCAGGAAATGAAGGGCCTCATCTCGCAATGACGGAGGAATCTCGTGGTTTTTCTTGAGCTGCAGTGTGACATGTGGGGTTTCTCTCGAGTAATGATGGAGAATTCAGGGAGTTCCTTTTGTGGCACCAGGGAATTCCATTCTCCACTTGAATTGCAAGGGGAGCACGGCATGGCTCTCGAGTCATGGCAGGGAAATCAGGACTCAAGAAGCATTGAAGGGGAAAATCGAGGTCTTTCTTGAGTTGCAGCAGGAAAGCCTGGTTTCCCTCGACTTGTGACGGTGACTTCAGGGAGCTTCTCATGGTGCCTCTGGGAAGTCAGGAATATTGTGAAGTTGGGAGGGGCCTCTCAGGACTCCACTGTGTTCAGTGCAATGGAAGAGGGCCTCATCTCGAGTGGAGGCGGGAACCCCAGGGTTCCTCTACTGTTCTGACGTGGGTCTCGGGTTGTGTGTGCCAATTCAAACATGGAGTCAGGTCTCAACTTGTGTGGAGGCATGAAATTCTGCTTTCCTCTCGAGTTGTCAAAGGGGTTTCAGGCCTCCAGGTGACTTGAATTTGGGACCTGGGACTCTTTTTCAGTTAGCAACTGGGGCATCAGAAATCCCTTCATGTTGTGAGTTGTTTTTCAGCTGACATCCGAATCTGTGCAAGGGAATCAGGCCTGATCTCGAGTGGATGGGGAAATATGTGCATTTCGATTTGTGACAAGACCCCCAGATTCCCCTCCAGTTTCAAGTAGATACCAGTCTCCTCTCGAGGTGTGAAGGGGACGTCAGCATTCCTTTCCAGGCGAAGCAGGGCAATCCATACTCATCTCGACTTGAGGACGGGAAAACGAGGCTCTTTTTGACCTGTGGATGGAAACTCAGCTTCCTCTCGAGTGGGGGCAAGTATCTGGGGAAACTTCTGGAGTTTCATAAAGCGTGTCTAGTACACTTTCGATTTCCAAGAGGGAACGTGGGCTTTCTTTGGAAATGCTGCTGCAGAGAAGGGCCACCTCAAGCATGCAGGGGAGAATTTTGTGGGTTTTATGAAGTTGTGGCGGGAAGCTTATGATTCCTCTCAAGTTGTCTGTCGAATTGGGGGACCCGCTCATGTCTCCTCAGGGAAGTCCGATCTCCTTTGGTGTTGCGAGGGGCACATCGGGATTCCTCATGCATCACTGCAGGGATGAATAGGGCCTCATCTCAAGTTGAGGTGGGAACCTCAGGGTTCCTCTCCTGTTCTGACATTGATCTCGGGGTCTCTGTGGTGTTGGAACAGGCGAGTCAGGCCTGGTCTTGTGTTGAGGCACGGAACTCTGCTTGCCTTTCGAGTTGTTCATGGTCTGTCAGGCCACGTGTCGAGTTCTATTTCAAATGTGCTGCTTTTCTGCAGAATGCAACGTGGGTGTCAGTGCCCCTTTGTGTTGTGACTTCATCCTTGGGGTTACATTCGGAGAGGTGCCTGGGCATTGGGACTTAACTTGATTCAACGGGGAAATTGGTGTCTTTCGGAATGTGGCAGAACCCATGAGGCTTCCTCTCGAGTTTCAATGTGAGACCGGCCTCCTCCTGAGGTCCGACGTGAAGGTCGGGATCCCTTTCCAGACAAAACGGGGGAATCGAGCCTCATGTCAAGATCAGCAGGGGAGAAGGGACTAAGATGAAGTTGTGCCAGGAAACTCAGTATTACTCTCGAGTGAGACGGGTATGTCGGGGAACTTTTTGAGTTGCATCAAGTGTGTCAAGTACCATTTCGAATTTCAAGAAGAAACATGGGATTTCTCTTAAGACGCTGCAGTGGGAAGGGGCCTCTTCTCGCGATGACGGGGTAACCTCGTGTTTTTTTCTCCAATTGTGACAGGATTCTCGAGTTATGACGTGGAACTCAGGGAGCCTCTGGTGTTACTCCATTGAAGTCCAATCTCCATTCGAGTTGCGAGGGGGAGCTGGGGTTTGCTCTCGAGTCACTGCAGGACAAATAGACCTCATCTAGGCTTGTGTCCAGAAACACCATGCTCCCCTCCAGTGGTGACAGGGATCGCGGGGTTGCATTCAAGGTTTACCCGGGGAGTCAGGCCTCGTCTCGAGTTGAAGCAAAGAACTCCACTCTCCTCTAGAGATGCGATGGGTATCTCTTGGAGCCCATTTAGTTGCCTAAAGGGAATCAAGCCTCCCATGGATTTTTTTCCCCTTTTTTTAAATTTTATTTTTTTAACTGTACAATATTGTATTGATTTTGCCATATATCAACATGAATCCCCCACAGGTATTAACATGTTCCCCATCCTGAACACTCCTCCTTGCCCCCTCCTCATACTATCACTCTTGGTCGTCCCAGTGCACCATCCCCAAGCATCCAGTATCATGCATTGAACCTGGACTGGCGACTCATTTCATATGTGATATTATACATGTTTCAGTTCCATTCTCCTAAATCCTCCCACCCTCTCCCTTGCCCACAGAGTCCAAAAGACTGTTCGGTACATCAGTGTCTCTTTTGCTGTCTCGTATACAGGGTAATTATTGCCATCATTCTATATTCCATATATATGCGTTAGTATACTGTATAGGTGTTTTTCTTTCTGTCTTATTTAACTCTGTATAATAGGCTCCAGTTTCATCCACCTCATTAGAACTGATTCAAATATATTCTTTTTAATGGTTGAGTAATACTCCATTGTGTATATGTACCATTGCTTTCTTATCCATTCATCTCCTGATGGAAATCTAGGTTGATTCCATGTCCTGGCTATTATAAACAGTGATGCGATGAACATTGGGGTACACGTGTCTCTTTCAATTCTGGTTTCCTCAGTGTGTATGCCCCGCAGTGGGATTGCTGGATCATAAGGCAGTTCTAGTTCCAGTTTTTTTAAGGAATCTCCACACTGTTCTCCATAGTGACTGTACTAGTTTGCATTCCCAGCAACAGTGTAAGAGGTTTCCCTTTTCTCCATAAGCTTTCCAGCACTAATTACTTGTAGACTTTTGGATCGATTCTGACTTGCATGAAATGGTACCTCATTGTTGTTTTGATTTGCATTTCTCTGATAATGAGTGATGTTGAGCATCTTCTCATGTGTTTGCTAGCCATCTGTATGTCTTCTTTGGAGAAATGTCTATTTAGTTCTTTGGCCCATTTTTTGATTGGGTCATTGATTTTTCTGAAATTGAGCTGTAGGTGTTGCTTGTATATTTTTGAGAATAGTGGTTTGTCTGTTGCTTCATTTGCTATTATTTTCTCCCATTCTGAAGGCTGTCTTTTCACCTTGCTTATAGTTTCCTTTGTTGTGCAAAAGCTTTTAAGTTTAATTAGGTCCCATTTGTTTATTTTTGCTCTTATTTCCAATATTCTGGAAGGTGGTTCATAGAGGATCCTGCTGTGATGTATGTCGGAGCGTGTTTTGCCTATGTTCTCCTCTAGGAATTTTATAGTTTCTGGTCTTATGTTTAGATCTTTAATGCATTTTGAGTTTATTTTTGTATATGATGTTAGAAAGTGTTCTAGTTTCATTCTTTTACAAGTGGTTGACCAGTTTTCCCAGCACCACTTGTTAAAGAGATTGTCTTTAATCCATTGTATGTTCTTGCCTCCTGTGTCAAAGATAAGGTGTCCATATGTGCGTGGATTATCTCTGGGCTTTCTATTTTGTTCCTTCGATCTAAATTTCTGTCTTTGTGCCAGTACCATACTATCTTGATGACTGTGGCTTTGTAGTAGAGCCTGAAGTTAGGCAGGTTGATTCCTCCAGTTCCATTTTTCTTTCTCAAGATTGCTTTGGCTATTCCAGGTTTTTTGTATTTCCATATAAACTGTGAAATTATGTTTTCTAGCTCTGTGAAGAATACTGTTGGGAGCTTGATAGGGATTGCATTGAATCTATAAATTGCTTTGGGTAGTATACTCATTTTCACTATATTGATTCTTCCAATCCATGAACATGGTATATTTCTCCATCTATTAGTGTCCTATTTGATTTCTTTCACTAGAGTTTTATAGTTTTCTATATATAGGTCTTTAGTTTCTTTCTTTAGGTAGATATATTCCTAACTATTTTATTCTTTTCATTGCAATGGTGAATGGAATTGTTTCCTTAATTTCTCTTTATATTTTCTCGTTATTAGAGTATAGGAATGCAAGGGATTTCTGTGTGTTGATTTTATATCCTGTAACTGTACTATGTTCATTGATTGGTTCTAGTAATTTTCTGGTGGAGTCTTTAGGGTTTTCTACGTAGAGGATCGTGTCATCTGCAAACAGTGAGAGTATTACTTCTTCTTTTCCAATTTGAATTCCTTTTATTTTCTTTTCTGCCCTGATTGCTGTGGCCAAAACTTCCAGAACTATGTTGAATAGTAATGGTGAAAGTGGGCACCCTTGTCTTATTCCTGACTTTAGAGGAAATGCTTTCAATTTTTCACCATTGAGGAGAATGTTTGCTGTGGGTTTGTCATATATAGCTTTTATTATGTTGAGGTATGTTCCTTCTATTCCTGCTTTCTGAAAGTTTTTATCATAAATGTATGTTGAATTTTGTCAAAGGCTTTCTCTGCATCTATTGAGATAATCATATGGTTTTTATTTTTCAATTTGTTAATGTGGTGTATTATATTGATTGATTTGCTGATATTGAAGAATCCTTGCATCCATGGGATAAAGCCCACTTGGTCATGGTGTATGATCTTTTTAATGTGTTGTTGGATTCTGATTGCTAGAATTTTGTTAAGGATTTTTGAATCTATGTTCATCCGTGATATTGGCATGCAGATTTTTTTTGTGGCATCTTTGTCAGGTTTTGGTATTAGGGTGATTGTGGACTCATAGAATGAGTTTGGAAGTTTACCATCCTCTGCAATTTTCTGGAAGAGTTTGAGTAGGAAAGGTGTTAGCTCTTCTCTAAATTTTTGGTAGAATTCAGCTGTGAAGCCGTCTGGACCTGGGCTTTTGTTTGCTGGAAGATTTCTGACTACAGTTTCAATTTCCGTGCTTGTGATGAGTCTGTTAAGATCTTCTATTTCTTCCTGGTTCAGTTTTGGAGACTTGTATTTTTCTAAGAATCTGTCCATTTCTTCCACGTTGTCCATTTTATTGGCATATAATTTCTGATAGTAGTCTCTAATGATCCTTTGTATTTCTGTGCTGTCTGTTGTGATCTCTCCCTTTTCATTTCTAATTTTATTGATTTGATTTTTCTCCCTTTGTTTCTTGATGAGTCTGGCTAACTGTGTGTCAATTGTATTTATCCTTTCAAAGAACCAGCTTTTGGCTTTGCTGATTTTTGCTACGGTCTCTTTTGTTTCTTTTGCATTTATTTCTGCCCTAATTTTTAAGATTTCTTTCCTTCTACTAACCCTGGGGTTCGTCATTTCTTCCTTTTCTTGTTGCTTTAGGTGTAGAGTTAGGTTATGTATTTGACTTTTTTTCTTGTTTCTTGAGGTATGCCTGTATTGCTATGAACTTTCCCCTTAGGACTGCTTTTACAGTGTCTCACAGGTTTTGGGTTGTTGTGTTTTCATTTTCATTCATTTCTATGCAAATTTGGATTTCATTTTTGATTTCTTCTCTGATTTGTTGGTTATTCAGAAGTGTGTTTTTCAGCCTCCATATGTTGGAATTGTTAATAGCTTTTCTCCTGTAATTGAGATCTAATCTTACTGCATTGTGGTCAGAAAAGATGTTTGGAATGATTTCAATTTTTTTTTTTAATTTACCAAGGCTAGATTTATGGCCCAGGATGTGATCTATCCTGGAGAAGGTTCCGTGTGCCCTTGAGAAAAAGGTGAAATTCATTGTTTGGGGATGAAATGTCCTATAGATATCAATTAGGCCTGACTGGTCTATTGTATCATTTAAAGTTTGTGTTTCCTTGTTAATTTTCTGTTTAATTGATCTATTCATAGTTGTGAGTGGGGTATTAAAGTCTCCCTCTATTATTGTGTTATTATTAATTTCTCCTTTCATACTTGTTAGCATTTGTCTTACATATTGTGGTGCTCCTATGTTGAGTGCATATGTATTTATAATTGCTATATCTTCTTCTTGGATTGATCTTTGATCATTATGTACTGACCTTCTTAGTCTCTTTTCACAGCCTTTGTTTTAAATCTATTTTATCTGATATGTGTATTGCTACTCCTGCTTTCTATTGGTCTCTATTTGCATGGAAAATCTTTTTCCAGCCCTTCACTTTCAGTCTGTATGTGTCCCTTGTTTTGAGGTGGGTCTCTTGTAGACAACATAGGTAGGGGTCTTGTTTTTGGGTCCATTCAGCCAGTCTTTGTCTTTTAGTTGGGGCATTCAACCCATTTATGTTTAAGGTAATTATTGATTAGTATGATCCTGTTGCCATTTACTTTACTGTTTTGGGTTCAAATTTATACACCCTTTTTGTGTTTCTTGTCTAGAGAATATCCTTTAGTATTTGTTGGAGTGCTGGTTTGGTGGTGCTGAATTCTCTCAGCTTTTGCTTGTCTGTAAACCTTTGATTTCTCATTCATATTTGAATGAGATCCTTGCTGGGTACAATAATCTGGGCTGTAGGTTATTTTCTTTCATCACTTTAAGTATGTCTTGCCATTCCCTCCTGGCTTGAAAAGTTTCTATTGAAAGATCAGCTGTTATCATTATGGGAAGTCCCTTGTGTGTTATTTGTTGTGTTTCCCTTGCTGCTTTTAATATTTGTTCTTTGTGTTTGATCTTTGTTAATTTGATTAATATGTGTCTTGGGGCGTTTCGTATTGGGTTTATTCTGTTTGGGACTCTCTGGGTTTCTTGGACTTGAATGATTATTTCCTTCCCCATTTTAGGGAAGTTTTCTACTATTATCTCCTCAAGAATTTTCTCATGGTCTTTCTTTTTGTCTTCTTCTTCTGGGACTCTATGATTTGAATGTTGTAGTGTTTAATATTGCCCTGGAAGTCTCTAAGATTGTCCTCATTTCTTTGAATTTGCTTCTCTTTTTTCCTCTCTGATACATTTATTTCTACCATTCTATCTTCTAATCCACGAATCCTATGTTCCGCCTCTGGTATTCTACTATTTGTTGCCTCCAGAGTGTTTTTGATCTCATTTATTGCATTATTCATTGTATATTGACTCTTTTTCATTTCTTCTAGGTCCTTGTTAAACCTTTCTTGCATCTTCTCAATCCTTGTCTCCAGACTGTTTATCTGTGATTCCATTTTGATTTCAACATTTTGGATCGATTTCACTATCATTATTCGGAATTCTTTATCAGGTAGATTCCCTATCTCTTCCTCTTTGGTTTGGTTTGGTGGGCATTTATCCTGTTCCTTTACCTGGTGGGTATTCCTCTGTCTCTTCATCTTGTTTACATTGCTGAGTTTGGGGTGTCCTTTCTGTATTCTGGCAGTTTGTGGAGTTTCCTTTATCATGGAGTTTCCTTGCTGTGTGAGGGTTTGTACAGGTGGCTTGTCAAGGTTTCTTGGTTATGGAAGCTTGTGTTGGTGTTCTGGTGTGTGGAGCTGGATTTCTTCTCTCTCTTTTCTTAGACAATGGGTTGCTTTTCTGCGTGCCTGATGTCCTCTGCCGGCATTCAGAAGTTGTTTGTGGAATTTACTTGGCGTTTAAATGTACTTTTGATGAATTTGTGGGGGGAGAAAGTGGTCTACCCGTCCTATTCCTCCACCAACTTAGCTCCTTCCTGTCCTGT
>CAKXYN010000590.1:0-52775 GCA_935064755.1 Tragelaphus eurycerus
CCAGCCTACCCGCGAGCGGCGAACTGAGAGCCCCTCGCCGGAGCTACCCAACGACCAAGGAAGGACGGCGGTGAGGACTGGCGCCCTAAGCACACCGAGAGGAGCTTCCCCACGACCGAGGTCAGGAAGGGCGGCGGTGAGGAGATACCCCTCTGCCAAGGTCAGGAAGGGCGGCGGTGAGGAGAGACCCCTCATCCAAGGTAAACTGCGATGGCTGTGCTTTGCTGGAGCAGCTGGGAAGAGATACCCCACGCCCAAGGTAAGAGAAACCCAAGTAAGACGGTAGGTCTTGCAAGAGGGCATCAGAGGGCAAATACACTGAAACCATACTCACAGAAAACTAGTCAATCTAATCACACCAGGACCACAGCCTTGTCTAACTCAATGAAATTAAGCCATGCCCGTGGGGCAACACAGGATGGGCGGGTCATGGTGGAGAGATCTGTCAGGGTGTGTTCCGCTGGAGAAGGGAATGGCAAACCACTTCAGTATTCTTGCCTTGAGAACCCCATGAACAGTATGAAAAGGCAAAATGATAGGATACTGAAAGAGAAACTCCCCAGGTCAGTAGGGGCCCAATATGCTACTGGAGGTCAGTGGAGAAATAACTCCAGAAAGAATGAAGGGATGGAACCAAAGCAGAAAGAATACCCAGCTGTAGATGTGTCTGGTGATAGAAGTAAAGTCCGATGCTGTAAAGAACAATATTGCATAGGAACCTGGAATGTCAGGTCCATGAATCAAGGCAAATTGGAAGTGGTCAAACAAGAGATGGCAAGAGTGAATGTTGACATTGTAGGAATTAGCGAACTAAAATGGACTGGAATGGGTGAATTTAACTCAGAGGACCATTATATCTACTACTGTGGGCAGGAATCCCTCAGAAGAAACGGAGTGGCCATCATGGTCAATGAAAGAGTCCGAAATGCAGTACTTTTCGGACTGCAATCTCAAAAACGACAGAATGATCTCTGTTCGTTTCCAAGGCAAACCATTCAATATCACAGTAATCCAAGTCTATGCCCCAACCAGTAACGCTGAAGAAGCTGAAGTTGAACGGTTCTATGAAGACCTACAAGACCTTTTAGAACTAACACCAAAAAAGATGTCCTTTTCATTATAGGGGACTGGAATGCAAAAGTAGGAAGTCAAGAAACACCTGGAGTAACAGGCAAATTTGGCCTTGGAATAAGGAATGAAGCAGGGCAAAGACTAACAGAGTTTTGCCAAGAAAATGCACTGGTCATAGCAAATACCTTCTTCCAACAACACAAGAGAAGACTCTATACATGGACATCACCAGATGGTCAACACCGAAATCAGATCGATTATATTCTTTGCAGCCAAAGATGGAGATCAGATCAGACGCTCAGTCGTGTCCGACTCTGCAATCCCATGAACCGCAGCACGCCAGGCCTCCCTGTCCATCACCAGCTCCCGGAGGTCACTCAGACTCACATCCATCGAGTCAGTGATGCCATCCAGCCATCTCGTCCTCTGTCGTCCCCTTCTCCTCCTGCCCTCAATCCCTCCCAGCATCAGAGTCTTCTCCAATGAGTCAACTCTTCGCATGAGGTGGCCAAAATACTGGAGTTTCAGCTTTAGCATCATTCCTTCCAAAGAAATTCCAGGATTGATCTCCTTCAGAATGGACTGGTTGGATCTTCTTGCAGTCCAAGGGACTCTCAAGAGTCTTCTCCAACACCACAGTTCAAAAGCATCAATTCTTCGGCGCTCAGCCTTCTTCACAGTCCAGCTCTCACATCCATACATGACCACAGGAAAGACCATAGCCTTGACTAGGCGAACCTTTGTTGGTAAAGTAATGTCTCTGCTTTTGAATATGCTATCTAGGTTGGTCATAACTTTCCTTCCAAGGAGCAAGCGTCTTTTAATTTCATGGCTGCAGTCACCATCTGCAGTGATTTTGGAGCCCAGAAAAACAAAGTCTGACACTGTTTCCACTGTTTCCCCATCTATTTCCCATGCAGTGATGGGACCAGATGCCATGATCTTCGTTTTCTGAATGTTGAGCTTTAAGCCAACCTTTTCACTCTCCACTTTCACTTTCATCAAGAGGCTTTTTAGCCCCTCTTCCCTTTCTGCCATAAGAGTGGTGTCATCTGCATATCTGAGGTTATTGATATTTCTCCCGGCAATCTTGATTCCAATTTGTGTTTCTTCCAGTCCAGCATTTCTCATGATGTACTCCGCATATAAGTTAAATAAACATGGTGACAAAGATGGAGAAGCTCTATACAATCAGCAAAAACAAGACCAGGAGCTGACTGTGGCTCGGACCATGAACTCCTTATTGCTAAACTCAGACTTAAATTGAAGAAAGTAGGGAAAACCACTAGACTATTCAGGTATGACCTAAATCAAATCCCTTATGATTATACAGTGGAAGTGAGAAATAGATTTAAGGGCCTAGATCTGATAGATAGAGTGCCTGATGAACTATGGAATGAGGTTCGTGACATTGTACAGGAGACAGGGATCAAGACCATCCCCCTGGAAAAGAAATGCAACAAAGCAAAATGGCTGTCTGGGGAGGCCTTGCAAATAGCTGCGAAAAGAAGAGAATTGAAAAGCAAAGGAGAAAAGGAAAGATATAAACATCTGAATGCAGAGTTCCAAAGAATAGCAAGAAGAGATAAGAAAGCCTTCTTCAGCGATCAATGCAAAGAAATAGAGGAAAACAACAGAATGGGAAAGACTAGGGATCTATTCAAGAAAATCAGAAATACCAAAGGAACATTTCATGGAAAGATGGGCTCGATAAAGGACAGAAATGGTATGGACCTAACAGAAGCAGAAGATATTAAGAAGAGGTGGCAAGAATAACAGAAGAACTGTACAAAAAAGACCTTCATGACCCAGATAATCATGATGGTATGATCACTGACCTAGAGTCAGACATCCTGGAACGTGAAGTCAAGTGGGCCTTAGAAAGCATCACTAGGAACAAAGCTAGTGGAGGTGATGGAATTCCAGTGAAGCTATTCCAAATCCTGAAAGATGATGCTGTGAAAGTGCTGCACTCAATATGCCAGCAAATTTGGAAAACTCAGCAGTGGCCACAAGATTGGAAAAGGTCAGTTTTCATCCCAATCCCAAAGAAAGGCAATACCAAAGAATGCTCAAACTACCGCACAATTGCACCCATCTCACACGCTAGTAAAGTAATGCTCAAAATTCTCCAAGCCAGGCTTCAGCAATACGTGAACCGTGAACTTCCTGATGTTCAAGCTGGTTTTAGAAAAGGCAGAGGAACCAGAGATCAAATTGCCAACATCCGCTGGATCATGGAAAAGGCAAGAGAGTTCCAGAAAAACATCTATTTCTGCTTTATTGAGTATGCCAAAGCCTTTGACTGTGTAGATCACAATAAACTGTGGAATATTCTGAGAGAGATGGGAATACCAGACCACCTGATCTGCCTCTTGTGAAATCTGTATGCAGGTCAGGAAGCAACAGTTAGAACTGGTCATGGAACAACAGACTGGTTCCAAATAGGAAAAGGAGTACATCAAGGCTGTATATTGTCACCATGTTTATTTAACTTATATGCAGAGTACATCATGAGAAATGCTGGACTGGAGGAAACACAAGCTGGAATCAAGATTGCTGGGAGAAATATCAATAACCTCAGATATGCAGATGATACCACCCTTATGGCAGAAAGTGAAGAGGACCTCAAAAGCCTCTTGATGAAAGTGAAAGTGGAGAGTGAAAAGGTTGGCTTAAAGCTCAACATTCAGAAAACGAAGATCATGGCATCTGGTCCCATCACTACATGGGAAATAGATGGAGAAACAGTGGAAACAGTGTCAGACTTTATTTTTCTGGGCTCCAAAATCACTGCAAATGGTGACTGCAGCCATGAAATTTAGAGATGCTTACTCCTTGGAAGGAAAGTTATGACCAACCTAGATAGCATATTCAAAAGCAGAGACATCACTTTGCCAACAAAGGTTCGCCTAGTCAAGGCTATGGTCTTTCCTGTGGTCATGTATGGATGTGAGAGCTGGACTGTGAAGAAGGCTGAACGCCAAAGAATTGATGCTTTTGAACTGTGGTGTTGGAGAAGACTCTTGAGAGTCCCTTGGACTGCAAGAAGATCCAACCAGTCCATTCTGAAGGAGATCAGCCCTGGGATTTCTTTGGAGGGAATGATGCTGAAGCTGAAACTCCAGTACTTTGGCCACCTCATGCGAAGAGTTGACTCATTGGAGAAGACTCTGATGCTGGGAGGGACTGGGGACAGGAGGAGAAGGGGATGACAGAGGATGCGATGGCTGGATGGCGTCACTGACTCGATGGACGTGAGGCTGAGTGAACTCTGGGAGTTGGTGATGGACAGGGAAGCCTGGCATGCTGCAGTCCATGGGATTGCAAAGACTCAGACACAACTGAGAAACTGGACAACAACAACCCCGACAACACAAAAGTATGTACACACTCAGTATAGTATGAGTTATTTTTTATAACATTCTGACTTTCCTTATTATTATCTTGTAAGTCTCAACATTTCACTTCTAAGAGATCCATTGCCCATTATGAACAGCTATCCTCATTCCTTAGATGTGCAATAGCAATTTAGTGGTCATTTAAAATTTAAGAAGTAATTATGAAGAAAAATTAAAATAGTGGTGTTCACATTACTCCCTATATAGGTTAATTTTCAAAGTAAAAAAATATTTTTCATAGTAGCAGTTTCTCTGACATAATTTCCCAATATAAAATGCATGTGAAATATTAATGCTAAAATCTAAAAAAATGGTAATGGGAACTTTTGAGAATTTAAGCTAAATATCATGATTAATTTAGCTTCACCTCTCAGCAAAACTAAACCATAACAAATGTGGACACTATTATCACTCACATTTTGTTTTTGTTAAATATTGATATTTTGAGTACTAGTATCCTGAGTAGCCTATATTTCTATTGTGTTATTTTCAGAGCGGTACTTTTTTTGAAGGTGATTTAGTCTAAATGGATCCAGTTTATTCATGTAATTTATTTTTGTATCCTGACTTTTGTGCTAATACAGAGGAGGTACAAAGCTGACTTGCTGTTCTGGGTAAAACTCCTGTATTCTGCTATAGGCATCTTACTTTTTAAGAGATATCTAAGATAAACATGGTAAGTATAGGAAAATAGGAAGATCTGAATTTTAACTGCATCTCATTTGCTCACAAGTTTGTCACGATGATTAAAATTAATATATATATACATATATACACACATATATGCATATGTACTGTCTACAATCATATTTTTATTACAAATTTGGTTCCTTATTAACACTAATTTGTAATTGTTCAATCTTATCATTAGTACACACGAACAAGAATTAAGTACCCGTCTTCCACCCTGCTGGCTGAGTGGGTAAATAATCCACCTGCAATGAAAGAGACTTGGGTTTGATCCCTGGGTCAGGAATATCCCCTGGAGGAGGAAAATGGCAACCTACTTCAGTATTCTTGCCTGAGAAATCCTGTGGACAGAAGAATCTGGTGGGTTACAGTTCAAAGGGTCGCAAAGAATGGGATGCGACTGAGCGGCTAAACACAAACCAAAAACACAAACCTCCACTTATACCCTCTCCCTCTTTTTCCTAAGAAGAATAAACACTGAGTTGTTATATTTAGTCATTTTGTCAAATCAGAATGCAACGGTTATGTGGGAGGTTTGCTACTGGATAGTTTTAATCATATTAATGGGATAATTTTTTCCACTCATATGTATAATTGAATGCTGACCGATGCATATATTACAGATTTCTTTCAAGACTGTAGAAAATGGAAGAGGGTAGAGAACACTTACTCCAAAGCAAATTATTTTGATTTGGAAACTTGCACAATTAAGAAACCACAAAAATGTTAACAAAACACATAAAAATAATTAAGCACTCCTTTTTTTGTCGGTGTGTTCCACATGTAATCACATTCAATAATCACAATGATCTTATTAATTAGGTTATCATTTGTTTTTATTTTGTTTGAAAAAAACATTTTATGTGCATAAAATATGATTAATTAGAAACACTGAATCATGGTGTACTTTCAGCATTGATCCAACAATGACCATTTTAAAAAATTTACTTGGCATTTAGTTATTTATTATAAATTTAATAAGTAGAGCTTCCCAGGTGGCACAGTGGTAAAGTATCTGCCTGCCAGTGCAGGAGACCCAAGAGATGTGCATTCAATCCCTGCATCAAGAAGATCCTCTGGAGAAGGAAATGGCAATCCCCTCCAGTATTCTCACCTGGGAAATCCCATGGACAGAGGAGCCTGGTGAGCTACAGTCCACGGGGTCGCAGAGTCAGGCATGACTGAGCACGCATGCATGCACATAATAAGTATATACTGACTGAGTGTAGAGTCTGATAAAGCAGAATTTTATTTGTTCTAGGTTAAGACTGTTATTTGTCAGCATAGCAGGACACAAGTGATGCTGTCTATCAGGGCCCTGAATCTGTGTCTCTCCAGGGACCAGAGGTTTCTAAAAATGAAAGTAGAAAATAAATGTGAAAAATGTGCAACTGTCAGGGTTGTGGCAGAGTGCACAATTTTTTTTTTTCTTGAGGAACTAGGAAAAATACCAAATAATGTTTTTGATTAGGAGGACTTAAATCAGCACTGCTGGCCTGAACAGATCTGTAGGTCTAGGTCGGACAGGAGCCTAAGGATCATGCCACTTTGAGACTTAGACAGGCATAGCTTCCTGGTTCACATGAGATTGCTCCTGCTGCTAAGTCGCTTCAGTCGTGTCCGACTCTGTGGGACCCCATAGACGGCAGCCCACCAGGCTCCCCCGTCCCTGGGATTCTCCAAGCAAGAACACTGGAGTGGGTTGCCATTTCCTTCTCCAATGCATGAAAGTGAAAAGTGAAAGGGAAGTCGCTCAGTCGTGTTTGACTCTTAGCGACCCCATGGACTACAGCCTCCCAGGCTCCTCCATCCATGGGATTTTCCAGGCAAGAGTACTGGAGTGGGGTGCCAATGCCTTCTACGACACCTGTTAAAACACAGCTTTTATAGGAAGCATAGAGAATCCTCATTGAAGAGGACACAACATAAAGAGAGGCAGCCAGACCAGATAAGCTTAACCCAGGACCAAGTCTTTCCCATCATGATGTCTGTTACTTGAATTTATTCCAGTTCTTAATATTAGACATGTGTTGGTGAGCAAACTAGAAAGGGACATAGCAGACAAAGTGTCATTGCAGGCATAAGTACTACTATTCATATATAATATTTGATTCTGGAATAGTAAAAGAGCCCCTCTCCTTTGTCTCAGACCATTTTGTACCCACAGCCCTCAGGAGATCTGGAGACAGAGGCCCCCCCAGTAGCAGCCGTCTTAGCAGAGTCCTAGATGACCCAGCAGAAATGGTGGTCCCTGGCAGAGAACGTGGATATGGCCAGGGTCTGCAGGAGCCATCAGTAGCCACCAGAGGGGGCTCTGATGCCTTGTGGACCAATCTGGTACCCTTGAGAGTTAAGGCTCATACAGCCCCTATGGAGAATGGTGTGAAAGGGCCTTAAAAAAACTACAAGTAGAGCTACCATATGTTCCAGCAGTCCCACTCTTAGGCCTGCATCTGGAGAAGAACATGGTTCAAAAAGACACATGTGCCCAATGTTCAGTGCAGCACTGTTGACAGTAGCCAAGACATGGAGGCAACCTAAATGTCCATTGACACAGGAATGAATAATGAAGTGGTGCATATACACAAAGGAATATTAAAAAGGATGAAACAATTGCACTTGCAGCAACATGGATGGACCTGGAGACTATCAGACGAAGTGAAGTAAGTCAGAGAAAGACAGTTCATGGGATCACTTATAATCATAATCTAAAGGAATGATACATGGACATCACCAGATGGTCAACACCGAAATCAGATCGATTATATTCTTTGCAGCCAAAGATGGAGAAGCTCTATACAATCAGCAAAAACAAGACCAGGAGCTGACTGTGGCTCGGACCATGAACTCCTTATTGCCAAATTCAGACTGAAATTGAAGAAAGTAGAGAAAACTACTAGACCATTCAGGTATGACCTAAATCAAATCCCTTATGATTATACAGTGGAAGTGAGAAATAGATTTAAGGGCCTAGATCTGATAGATAGAGTGCCTGATGAACTATGGAATGAGGTTCGTGACATTGTACAGGAGACAGGGATCAAGACCATCCCCATGGAAAAGAAATGCAAAAAAGCAAAATGGCTGTCTGGGGAGGCCTTACAAATAGCTGTGAAAAGAAGAGAAGTGAAAAGCAAAGGAGACAAGGAAAGATATAAACATCTAAATGCAGAGTTCCAAAGAATAGCAAGAAGAGATAAGAAAGCCTTCTTCAGTGATCAATGCAAAGAAATAGAGGAAAACAACAGAATGGGAAAGACTAGAGATCTCTTCAAGAAAATCAGAGATACCAAAGGAACATTTCATGCAAAGATGGGCACAATAAAGGACAGAGATGGTGTGGACCTAACAGAAGCAGAAGATATTAAGAAGAGGTGGCAAGAATACACAGAAGAACTGTACAAAAAAGAGCTTCAAGACCCAGATAATCATGATGATGTGATCACTGACCTAGAGCCAGACATCTTGGAACGTGAAGTCAAATGGGCCTTAGAAAGCATCACTAGGAACAAAGCTAGTGGAGGTGATGGAATTCCAGTGGAGCTATTCCAAGTCCTGAATGATGATGCTGTGAAAGTGCTACACTCAATATGCCAGCAAATTTGGAAAACTCAGCAGTGGCCACAAGATTGGAAAAGGTCAGTTTTCATCCCAATCCCAAAGAAAGGCAATGCCAAAGAGTGCTCAAACTACTGAACAATTGCACTCATCTCACACGCTAGTAAAGTAATGCTCAAAATTCTCCAAGCCAGGCTTCAGCAATATGTGAACCGTGAACTTCCTGATGTTCAAGCTGGTTTTAGAAAAGGCAGAGGAACCAGAGATCAAATTGCCAACATCCGCTGGATCATGGAAAAAGCAAGAGAGTTCCAGAAAAACATCTATTTCTGTTTATTGACTGTGCCAAAGCCTTTGACTGTGTGGATCACAATAAACTATGGAAAATTCTGAGAGAGATGGGAATACCAGACCACCTGATCTGCCTCTTAAGAAATCTGTATGCAGGTCAGGAAGCAACAGTTAGAACTGGTCATGGAACAACAGACTGGTTCCAAATAGGAAAAGGAGTACGTCAAGGCTGCATATTGTCACCATGTTTATTTAACTTATATGCAGAGTACATCATGAGAAATGCTGGACTGGAAGAAACACAAGTTGGAATCAAGATTGCCGGGAGAAATATCAATAACCTCAGATATGCAGATGATACCACCCTTATGGCAGAAAGTGAAGAGGACATCAAAAGCCTCTTGATGAAAGTGAAAGTGGAGAGTGAAAAGGTTGGCTTAAAGCTCAACATTCAGAAAACGAAGATCATGGCATCTGGTCCCATCACTGCATGGGAAATAGATGGGGAAACAGTGGAAACAGTGTCAGACTTTGTTTTTCTGGGCTCCAAAATCACTGCAGATGGTGACTGCAGCCATGAAATTAAAAGACGCTTACTCCTTGGAAGGAAAGTTATGACCAACCTAGATAGCATATTCAAAAGCAGAGACATTACTTTACCAACAAAGGTTCGCCTAGTCAAGGCTATGGTCTTTCCTGTGGTCATGTATGGATGTGAGAGCTGGACTGTGAAGAAGGCTGAGCGCCGAAGAATTGATGCTTTTGAACTGTGGTGTTGGAGAAGACTCTTGAGAGTCCCTTGGACTGCAAGAAGATCCAACCAGTCCATTCTGAAGGAGATCAATCCTGGAATTTCTTTGGAAGGAATGATGCTAAAGCTGAAACTCCAGTATTTTGGCCACCTCATGCGAAGAGTTGACTCATTGGAGAAGACTCTGATGCTGGGAGGGATTGAGGGCAGGAGGAGAAGGGGACGACAGAGGATGAGATGGCTGGATGGCATCACTGACTCGATGGATCTGCGAGTGAATGGCCTGGGGGCAAAGAGTCGGACACGACTGAGCGACTGACTGATCTGGATCTGATCTGAAAGGAATGATATAAAAATGAAATGAAAATGATTTCATTTACAATATGAAATGATATATTTACAAAATAGAAACAGACTCACAAACTTAGAGAAGGAATTTATGGTTACCTGGAGCAAGAGGGGACTAGATTGGGATTTTGGGATTGACATGTACATACTGCTATATTTAAAATAAAATGACTTTTTATGAAAAAAAAAACAAAAAAAAAAAAAAGCAAAGAAATCCTCCCAGGGACACTTCTCAGAATGCAAGAGAACATTTTTATCAGGGGTTGAGCTAGGCAGGAGTGGGCAGGCCAGAGCCAATGCCTTTGGCTTCTTTCAAGACCCAGGCACATTTAGACCTGGAGAAAATGGAGGACAGAGTGTTCTCTGCCTTTTCATCTCCTCCTTCCTCTAACCCCTCAGCCTAGGTCTTTTACTTTACTGAGAAACTTCTCACTGCTGCCTTATTTCATTTTTATGATGATTGTTCAGTAATGTGAGAAATATCACAGCCACATGTGCAAATAGAAGGCTTACCTCAATACACTGACAGAATCAACTATGATCACATATTTTTGAGCATTTTCATCACATATTGATTCAACACAGATCATTTTAAAAGGCTGATTTTTATCTCAGTTTTCATAAGAAAAAGTGAATATTTTTCCAATAAAAGAAAAACTAAAAATGCCCAGCATTATTAAACAACACACAAGAACCAGTGTAACTAAGCTGTAAAACTCCATCAGAAATAATCTCCAGAAGGAACACATTAGATTGGGAGAAGATAAAGAGAAACCAATACACATCTTAGAAATTCCATAGAACTGTTTAATTATCACAAATAAACTGTGGTGATAATTCCCAGAGGAGTATGTCAGAGAAATTAAACTCCTCATGTGGACCCACTGATCACTGACAGACTTTCAGGACTAAACTATTAGATGTAAAACTGACTGGTGGAAACAGAATTCCACTGGAACATGATAAAGAGTCCATTCAGACAATTTTTATTTGTCCTTTAAGCTCTAGTTTCTAAATTACACCTCTTTTGCATCCAGTTGGATCCAGTTTACTTCATCCTTATTTTAACAAAATAGGATTGTTGTAAGTAAATATCTTCCTTACAAACAGGTCTCATTGACAATAACATACTGAGCAGAATTAGTAAATTGAGTAAATATTAGTCACCTAAATTGTGGTTTTAGTCAGCCATCATATTTTCCAGAAATATAAAAAAATCAGGAGGAGAGAGGTTAAATTAATCAGTAAACATGGGAATCTGACTCTCTTTTGTAAGCCTTAAAACCTGTCATGTTGTTAGCTATAATAGCTTCTGGGATGTTAATAACACAAGAACAGATTTCATCCAAGCCTATGATGAGCTTGAAACTTATTTAAGGAGACAACACAACATGAAGGAAAACAGCATATAAAAGCTGATAGTAAGTGTAAAATATGTGGTAGATTTTGATGTTAAAGGGAAACAGAAAAAAGAATTGCTAAGAGTCATATGAGCTTGGGCTTAAAAAGGTTTGAAGAAGTAAACCAAAGGTTTGGGGAATTATACTACGGTCTTTAATCTGAGTTTATCAATATGAAGTGGAGGGGAGCTGTACCAAGAAGGTAGTGAAGAGTGTTAGTTGTTCAGTGATGTCCAACTATTTGGACCATAGATTGTGGGAAGGATCCTAGGAAGGGCAGTAGAAAGTGGCTTTCTCGTGTAGGGTCACTTTGCATCTTTAACACACATTCCTCCTTCTATTGGGGCTTCCCTGGAGGAGGAAACAGCAACCCACTCCACTATTCTTGCCTGGCAGATCCCATGGACAGAGAAGCCTGGTGGGCTACAGTCCATGGAGTCCCAAAGATTCAGACAGGACTTAGCAGCTAACACTTTCACTTTAGCTTCCTCCAGTTTTCATGTTAAATTCCTTTCAAAAATCTACATAGACTGATCTTCATTTAACCTGCAATCACTTCTCTAAAATGTTTGATTATGAGACCAGGACAACATAAAATAAAGTTTACTTAATTCCCAGTTCTTGTTAAATCCATAGTTTATGGTTATGTGATTATAAAACTTAAGATAATTAGGCTAACATATTTCTCAAGTCCAAAGCTCTTGGTTAGCTATAAAACACACATAATGAAATTTTAAATAAAACGTAGCTCTGCAAGCTACAATGTGAATACAGTATCTCAGATGAAGTTATCCATTGATTTCCATTTCCTCCCCTCTTAAAATGAAAAAAATAATGAGAAAAATCAGGTGTCTTGAAAATAAATTCCCTATTGAAGAAATATTTACTGAGGGTGTTTTTTTTTTTTAATTGAGTAAATTTGTCCAACTGTGGCAAAGATAGAAGTATATGTTTTTCATCAATGTTTTCACTGATTAAGAAATGATAAATGTTTTTAATGAGTTGGTAAGATTACTTGCAGTGTGAAGAATACGGAAGTTATCACCATATGAAGAATTGTGACCTTTAGTTCAAGAATAATTGCATTTTCTTGACCAAATTCTCCACCTGTGTTATTATAAGCCGTGTACTCATCTGAGTTATCTAGGAAAGATTTTTTTGCAGCTCTATGCCGAACATGTTTGTTATCTGCACAACATGGTTATCACACCATAGCCTAACAGATGCTGAATTTTTATATAATGAAAATGGCTTGCTTGGACCTCCTTTTGCCTCCACACTATAAACGGCTGAAGATCTGCGTCCTCTCGAAGCAGGATCACGCCGGTTCTACGAATCCCTGCCAGGTCGCGCCGGGCGCAGGTCCCATGGACATCCCCACCCTGGTTCGTTGGTAGCGCCCGCTTTATTAAGCGCGCTGCGCTCGCCGGTTACCCTCCAGCTCCAGCCGGCCCGCGGCAGAGATGGGCCCCGCTTCACAGCATCTTCAGCTTCGTTCGCGCCGTCTCGGGCTCTTCTGCCTGCGACCTTCACCCGGGCCGCGGCTGGAAGAGAAGGAGCCCCGGAGTCTCTGCTCGGACGGCCCCAAGAGTCTGCTGGGCTTGCCCGCCTCGGTGGGGCCGGCAGGTGGGAGAGGCGCGCGAGGGGCGCGGCGGTTTTGGCTTCGGCGCCCGGCATGTATCAGAGCCCGCGGCGGCTCTGCTCTGCCTATCTGAGGTATTGATTGCTCCCAGCGCGGCTTGATTCCAACGTGCTCCCGAACTGGTGAGTGCACCGCCGTTCCGGGCGGAGAACGCGGCGGCCGCCACCTGGAGACGGCGGGGAATGAATGGGAAGCCGGGGGCTGCGGGTGTCCTCCGTCCGGCGGAACAGCCGATGTACTCCTTCCTATTTGGAAGCGGTGCCTCTTGTTCCCTGAGCCGCCGTCTCTGCTCTCTTTTGCCGCCTTCAGTCTTGCCTGGGGTTTGCACCGCGTCCGGTATTCCCAGCTGCTCTCCGTGCTAGGTTCCACGTTTAATCCTTCCCGTTTGATGCTTCGCGGTTTCTGGTTATTTGTTTCTACTTGACCTACGTTATCTTTTCCTCTTCCGAAGCCGCAGATTATTTGTGTTTTACTTATTGCGCTAATGGAACATTTTATGAGATATGTAGTATGAAGTTACAACGTGAAAAATCTGGATCCTGTGGCCTGCATGGCTTAGGTGGTCTGAATTTTGAAAAATGTAATGAACACGCATTGTGTCTTTGGACATAAATTAATTGAATTTTGAAGGGAGCCTTCCTAGGGTCTTAATATTTGCGTCTTTATTGCGTAAATTTGTATCCAACGGGGTGTAAAATCTTGTAATGGTGATGTTTTCCATCTCTTTGTTCCAAGAACCTGTTTAAGAAATGTTACATGCTTTGGATGATTTGCTAAGATTAGTTGCAGTGGGAAGGATAACGCTAGGAGGAAGTTACTTCCCTGACCAGGAAGAACTTGTGCACCTTGGTTTGGAAGCTTGGAGTCTTCTTCACTGGACCCCCAGGGATGTTCCCTGGATTTTCCTTTTACTCACCTAAGATTTCTGCCCGAGGCCTCAATACAGCGTCCACAATTTACATACAAATTAGTCATACTTTTAAAATTAATAAACCTTTTACTTTCAAAAGATGAATGAATTTTAAAAAAAAGAAAATGGCTTTTAGGACGGAAGTATGAAAAACAAACTGATAATATAGGCTATCAATCAGTCCCTGATTTCCATTTGGTCCTTTGAATATGATTCTCACCATATAATATAGCCTGGTTTGAAGCAAATAAATAGGCATACTTGCATGATTGATCTCTAAAAGCCTATGTTAACAAAATAATAGAGTCAAAATAATTCCTTCCTAAGACTGCATTGAATTACCCTGTTGTATGAATTTTCCTGAACATAAGGTCCCAAAGAGAAAGCAGTTCTGATTAGAACTCTGTTAAATGTAGACAAAAATATACACTCTATTATATTCCAAAAGTCCCTTGAGAGCAGAGGCTTGGTCTTCTTCTGGTCTGATCTTTATCCCCATTGGTCCTTCTCAATTGAGTGCTGTGCCAGCCTAGAAATAGAACTGTAATAAATATTTCTCGAATAGTGAATAAATATTTTAATTTTCTTTTTGTGCTCTAAACCAGATCAAGTGGGGTAAGAGACTCTTTAAACTGTCAGGATATTGACATATATTTACTAACATGGCAGGATATTGACATATATTTACTAACATGGCAAGCAGGTTGTAAGCATTGATATTGTGTGTGAGAATCCTGTGCTGTCATGGTCTAGCTATATCTGGTTAACATGTCAAAGGACTAGTGGTTTTGTGTTCTTATCATTTTACACTTCTGCCAATGAATGATATCTTCTTGCCACCTGAGAGACCCTGGCTGGCATCATGTCACCTCCTAGTCCATTAAAATTGCTCTCTTTAAGTATCTTATCAACTGAGATCACTCTTCTGAACTTCCTTTAAGGATGACAAATGAATATGTTAAATTATTCTGTGCTACTACATCACTGGAAAAGACCCTTCTGCTGGGAAAGGTAGAGGGCAGGAGGGGAAGGGGCAACAGAGGGTGAGATGGTTGGATGGCATCACAGATTCAATGGACATGAGTTAGTGCAAACTCTGGAGATGGTGAAGGACAGAGAAGCCTGGCGTGCTACAGGGCATGGGGTCACAAATAGTCAGATACAACTGAGCTACTGAACAACTATATTAATGGTGCTAAATATTAGTGTGGGCTTCCCTGGTGGCTCAGATGGTAAAGAACCTGCCTGCAATTCAGGAGACCCAGATTCAATCCCTGGGTCGGGAAGATCCCCTGGAAAAGGGAATGGCAATCCACTCCAGTATTCTTGCCTGGAAAATCCCATGGACAGAGGAGCCTGGCCGGCTACAGGTCATGGGGTTGCAAAGAGTTGGACATGACCGAGCGACTGACACACACAAATATTAGTGTAAATACTAACAATAACTACAATGGATTATATTATATATCCAATTATACTTTAAAAGGATAATGTAAGTAACAGATACAAAATAAATATGCTATAATTAAATGGCAGCTTTTGTTGACCTGAAGCAAATAGAATGCCAGATATTTCTCCAGCAAAGATGGGTTTATTTGGAATCAGAGAGTTGTGATTCAGGGTCTGTACCCATGGTGAGCCACGTGCAGTTCCCCCAAGGCAAGGGAAGGGTCCTTTCAAAGCAGAGAAAGCAAGTTGGCAGGACTATGTTCAGCAAAAAGTCTGTGGCTTTTCCTGGCTGAGTCCTTACTGGTCACGAAGAATCTTTCTACTTCCTACCGAGTGCATGCTCAGTTACTCATTTGTGTCTGACTCTTTGTGACCCCATGGACTATAGCCAGCCAGGCTCCTCTGTCCTTGGGATTTACCAGGCAAGGATACTGGAGTTGGTTGCCATTTTCTTTTCCAGGGGATCTTTCTGCCCAGGGATTGAACCTGTTTCTCTTTCATCTCCTGCACTGGCAGGGGGATTCTTTACCACTGTGCACCTGGGAAGCCCTCTTTTCTTGTTCAAAGCTATTATTTCAGGATATGACAGCTCTCCCTTCTGGTTTCCCCATTCTATTTAATTGAGGGTCTTGTTTTATTGATTGTTGATGTAGTCCACCTTGTTCTAAATCAAAGTTCCTCCCCCAGAGAAATCCAAACCCTGGCTAATCACCAACCCTCCTCCAATCCTGAACAGTGTTGATTTCACAGGGAGAAACCACTTGAGTTGCCAAAAAGTATACACAAAGCAGGTTTGGGATAGATGATTTTCTGTTCATAATTTCCCCTCTGAAGCCATGCATGAATTGTTAACAGTACAGCTTTGAAAACAGTTTTATTTTTTTAATTTGCTGTTTAACACGTATACCCCCAAACATAGAGGGGTACACTAGCATAGGCCCCTTAAAGAAATCTTGGAATCATCTTCTACCTCTGCTTCTTTGTAGCTTCAGACTTAGAATATTCAGGAGGCAATTGTGATTTTGCACAATCAGGTCACAGGACTGTGGAGGTGTTGGCTCTAGGCTCTTTCTGTTACAAACAGCGAGCTCACCCCTGGAAGAAAGATTCAGATAGATACTCAGGGAAAACTCATTTGTTCTGAAACATACTGCAGAGAAAGGTATTAGTGCACATAGTTACAGAAATTTTTGCCAAGCCTCCAGCTTATTTACTTAAAACCCAATTTTATTTTCACCTGTACGAATGCTGTCACAAGTAAGAGGAAAAGGTGAGAGAGAAAGCAGATGTCGATTAGTATCACTTGGAGGGTGATATACATTGGAATGGAGCCAGTGTTGATGAACCCTTCCCTGTGGGTAATTGAAAAATGCAATCCCTATAGTCAGGGAAGGCAGAATTCTTTATTTGTCACTATCCTTTGTATTCTTCCAACTTTTAGATCTAATGAAAGAAAATGAACATTTGCAAACATTAACATATACTGATATCTCTCTAAATATCTCATGGGTAGAATATCTCATGTAGATTTTCATTGGATTTCTATGTTTTGTCCTATCTCGTAAGGACGAACAACCCATCTACTTATTGAAATTCTGACCCTGGTGTGATGAGGCATCTTCATTCTTGATTTCAAGTTTCTGATCCCAGCAAATTTTGCCCCTGATATCCAACATCCTTGAGACATTTTTTGTCCTGTAAGCCATTATCTCTAGACTAGTTTTCCTCATACAATTCTACCCCTGTGTTTTCACATACAAGAATAAATCTGCAAGTGTTAATGCATAAAGCACATAGGAACGTAATCAGCTTCCTCAACAACAATAAAGAGGAGGCTGTAAGGTAGACATTACTGACATCTTCATTTGATCAATGAAGGTATTATGATATTTTTGATTTTTATTGAAGCTCAGAGTAAGCAATTTACCTTTGACACACAGATAAACAGTAATGGGTCTGGGATTTATACATATCACCCTGGGAAGCCTCTCCTCTTTCCACAAACCATGTGCCTTGCACCTCCCAAGCCCTCAGCTTTCTTCTATATAGTTATGTGATTACATACATAAATATGAAAAGACTCTGAAATTTTATTTTTTTAACTATTTTATTTCTCCTTCTTGATTAATTCATCTACAATTGACATATACTCTTGTATAAGTTTAAGGTATACAGCTTAATGATTTAATGATGAAATCATTACCACAATAAAGATTAAATGCCATTTAAATAAATTAAAGTATTAATTATATTTAAGTTAAACTCATACAAATCTAAATGTTAGATAAAGCCAGACATTTAAGTTAATTTGCTTTTCTTGGGTTTTTATTAATAGAATGGATGATAATCCCAAGAAGATATTGTTGATTATCAATTTGTTATCAGTATTATTCTTGGGCTTCCCTGGAGGCTCAATGGTAAATAATCTGCCTGCCAATGAAGGAGACACAGGTTCAATCCCTGATCCAGAAAGATCCAGCATGCTAAGGAACAACTAAGCCCATGCACCACAACTACTGAGCTTGTGTTCTAGAGCCCAGGAGCCGCAACTACGGAGCCCATGTGTGCAAACTACTGAAGCCCATGCAGCCTAGAGCCCATGCTCTGCAACAAGAGAAGCCACTGCAATGACTGCCGATGTACCACAACCAGAGAGTAGCACCCACTCACCACAAGTACAGAAAAGCTCGTGTAGCAACAAAGACCCAGCACAGCCAGAAATAAATACATTTTGTAAAGAGTATATTTAAAAATATATTATTATTGAATAGTTTCTGCTTTTCTCATAAGTCTCTTAATAATAATATCACTAGTTTTGTCTGTCTTCAGTTCAGCTCGGTCGCTCAGTCGTGTCTGACTCTTTGCGACCCCATGGACTGCAGCACGCCAGGCCTCCCTGTCTATTGCCAACTCCCAGAGTTTACTCAAACTCATGTCCATTGAGTCGGTGATGCCATCCAACCATCTCATCCTCTGTCACCCCCTTCTCCTCCTTCCTTCAATCTTTCCCAGCATCAGGGTCTTTTCAAATGAGTCAGTTCTTCACATCAGGTGGCCAAAGTGTCTGTCTTAGTAGAGTCTAAAAGAAAAACTGAAGGGAGCTTTGATCTCATAAGTGTTTGAGAGATGGTTGTTTCTCAAAATTTGTAAATATTGCTCTTTGAATTTTATATCTCCTTGGCTTTCCCTTGTACTTTCTTCTCTATGATAAATCCAAGTAATTTCTATATAGAAGAATTACCAGCCCTATTCCAAAATTGAGAAGGGAAAACAAATTAAAAAATCTTAAATTTATGAACTCAAATTTCTTCTTCTTTTTCTTATGTGGAAAATTTGGTATGAAATATTAGAAATGTGGAAACATATTTCAGAAATGAACAGATGGAGGAATTGCAAAGGAAGAAAAATGTTTAGATTAAATTACACAAAAACATTGCAAAATATCCATGGAAATTAAAGTGTACATGACAATTTTCAAAAATGTTTTCAAGAATGCATGACTGACAATCAAATTTATTTAACACATGGAAAATTTTTAAAAACCAAAAGCAAATATTCAGTGTTGTTGTTGTTTAGTCGCTAAGCTGTGTCTGACTCCTCTGCAACCTCATGGACTGTAGCTTGCCAGGCTCCTCTCTTCATGGGATTCACCAAGTAAGAATACTGGAGAGGGTAGCCATTCCCTTCTCCAGGGGATCTTTCTGATCCAAGGATCGAACCTGGGTGTCCTGCATTGCATGCAGATTCTTTACCATCTGAGCCACAAGGAAAGCCCTTTAGTAGGTTAGCAAAGATGAAAACTGTGAAGCCAGTTAGAAAACTGTGCTTCCCTGTCTGCAGGAAGATGAATACTTCAACCCCTTGCCGTGTATTGAATGTTGTCCCCCATAAATATATATCTCAGATTCTGTCAGTAGAACCTTACATGGAAAAATTACATCTTTCAGATGTAATTAAATTAAGGCTTTTAAGTTGAGGTCATCCTGGATTTCCTAGGATGGACCCTAAATCCAATGACGTGTGTCCTCATAAAAGTCACATAGAGAGACACAAACAGAGAAGACCATGTGACTGTGGAAGCAGAGATTGGAGGTATTTAATCACAAACCAAAAAATGCAAGCAGCCACCAAGAGCTGGAAGAATCAAAGAAAAATTCCCTAAGAGCCCTGGGAGGGAGCACAGTCCTGCCAACACCTTGCTTTGAGACTGAGAAACACACAAAGGCACTAAAATAGATAAATCAAAAAAGACCTCTGCTTGGCAAAGGAACAAATTATTGAGACACACAATACCTTGGATAGATCTCAAGGGCATTTTGTGAAGTAAAAAAGCCAATATCAAAAGGTCACCTGCTGTAGGATTCCATTTATATAACATTTTTGAAATGGCAAAATTATAGATGAAAACAGATTAGTGGTTGTCAGGGGTGAGGGACGGTGGGGCAAATGTGATGGATGTAGCTACAAAGGGGTAACATGAGGGTGATCTTTGTGGTCAAACAATAGTTTTGTGTCTTGATTGCATTGACAGTCCCACAAATTTACACATGTGACAGGATGGCACTGGATTTTATATGCATATTGAACAAATATGAATTTCCTGGTTTTGATATTGTGCAGTAATTACATATAATGTGAGCACTGGGGGAACCTGGATGAAGGACACTGTTCAGTGCTATTTTTTTGCCGCTTCCTGGGAAGCTCTAAATATTTTCTAATAAAAATGTTTTAAATATCATTATCAAGATGATGACAACTATTTTGGCTTACTCACCCAAACTTTTAAAATGTGGACAAGTTAGGAACAATTGGTTTAGTATTTTGATAAGAATTCCTAGAGAAATATTGTATTCATGCACACAGATGTAGCTAGAAGATGAGTCATTACAGTTTTAGAAATATTAGGTATAATTTGACTGTAAAATAGAAAGTTACTCCAAGGGCATACGATGCACCCTTTAAAATTCTATGATAGAAGAAAAATCTGTCCGATTACATATAAAAATGCAAATAAGTTACTTATTTTTATTGCAATTTTTAGGCTTTAAGATTTTTCACTTTACTTTTCTCCTGTTGTCCTACTTTTTCATTATATAACTAATGTGACATAAATATTAGTTTATTATACATAGGCCATATATTAGTTTATCTTATATAATGAACAGGCTTCCCCAGTGGCTCAGCAGTAAAGAATCCACTTCTAAACCAGGAGACATTGGTTCCATCCCTGGGTCAAGAAGATCCCCTGGAGAGGGCATGACAACCCACTCCAGTATTCTTGCCTGGAGAATCCCAAGGACAGAGGAGCCTGGTGGGCGACAGTCCACAGGGTCACAAAGAATCAGACATGACTGAAGCAACTGAACATGCACGAATGCACATATAATGAAAAAATAGTCCCGAGTCTCTCCTGGCTTATGCTTTCTAAAACGATGCATTAATAGCGTTCCCAGGAAGTGTCGTGGCAACTACACAAATGAGGGATTCCATTTCCAGTTCTCATTAAGATTCTTCCTATACAGGTAGAATGCAGCATCAGAAAAAGAAAGCACCGCATCCAACTAAATTTTTAAAAAAGCTGATCTCCTTAGACCAGATATCCATTGGGCCAGAAAAACCAGTGCTTAAGGAAGACGAGTGCTAGTGTCTCGCTTCTGTGCCTGAGTTAACCTGCAAAAGTGAAGACTCCATTGTTGAGCATCAGCAGGAGGTAGACCAATATCCAGGTAATACAGGCTCTCACAGAAGCCAGTGGTATCCCACTGTATCTCAGACAACCTGAGCTAAGGGTGTATGACTCTCCAAGATCACCGGCTTCTAAGCGCGGTCCTTAGAAATAAGGAAACAGATTTATCATGATCTGTGTGTGCTCAGTTGTGTCTCTTTGTGACCCTCTGGACTGTAGCCCACGAAGCTTCTCTGCCCATGAGATATTTCAGGCAAGAATACGGAAGGGGTTACCATTTCCTCCTCCAAGGGATCTTCCTGACCCGGGGATCAAACCCTCATCTCCTGCATCTCCTGCATTGCAGGCGGATTCTTTACGCTGAGCCATCTGGGAAGCCCTTATCATGATCTACCCAGTACCAAGGATGGTTCCTCATATGTAATTAGATACTGTAAATGCTTTACAGTGTTCATTTTAGTCTGTCGGTGTAAGTCATTTTGGTCAGGTTCACAGATTTCTTGCAGGTTTAGTTATTTATAGGAAGCTGGACTAAGAGGGGCTCTTTGACTATTTTGTTTGAAAGTCTTGTGTCTAAGGTCAAATGAAGCAGACAAGCAGTGGTCTTACATTATTCTCTCTGGATGAGGTACACAGAACTGAGAGATACTTTTTCGGTATCCTCACCAGGTGTTGAAGCCACAGTGGGAAACAGTAGGATTTGGGAAATTAAAGCATCTTCTTTTTTTCCCTCTCTATTCTATATTTTCCTAAACTAGCAGAGAATATATGCATTTAACAATAAGTTAAATACTGGTAGGAAGAACCCTACCAGTATAATTGTGTCAAACATATTTCTAAGTTTCGGATATGATAAAAAGAGATAATGGGATTCTCCATTTAAACTAGAGACAATAGGATGAGAATGTGATTGTTTATGTATAATAATGAGAGCATTTAGAAGAGCGCAGTTCTTTGAGAACAAAGTTAGTTTATACTTTAATCAGATGTGACTTCCCTTCAAATTTGTTCTACTTTAGAACACAGACAAGAAAGCAATTACAATTTTTAGATTAAAATTGCTACTTCTCTAATGTCAAAATGAAGATATATGAAAAAACATGCATGTGAAGAGAATTCTAATCCTTGAATTTTGCATGAAATTACCCTAATACATAAAGAAAAGGAAAGTATGTCTGTTGTATTCAAAGAACAGATTTATAAACAATTATACCTTTTATTTCCAGGGTATGAAATATATTTCACAGCGTGTTTTCATGAACATAAACTAAAGCATTAAGACAGCAAATAAACAAAACTCTATAATGAATGTTGTATCTATAAATTTAGCAATAGACTTGGGCTAAAACCAGGAAATGAGGAAAATCTACCAGCAAATGTATTAGTAAGAATCATGTTTTTATGATCTATTGTCAGTAAGAGTTAACTATTAACTAATTTAAATGTGTGTGAAAAGATTTAAAATTGTATTTCTTTAATAATATTAGCTTAATGAATGGCCATTTAAAGATGCTAAAGATATATTCAGGTCAAATATAATGAAAATTTCAAGCACTTGAGATTCAATTTCCTTTTTATTCTGTGCAAGTCAAAATAGAGAAAAACACTCCACCTAACAAATTAGATTACTGTTTACAAGTGCTGAAAATTTTAGGAGGCAAATGAAGTTTTAAAAAGACACCCTAGAGTCATTATATTTTTTTCATTCTTGACTAAGTGAAAGTCAGGATGACCTTTTCAAAGGTGCTGACATTTCTACTGTTCAGAGAAAGACTGAAGAAGTAAAATTTATCTAATGCAAAAAACCTAGAACATCTGGCTGAAAATCCTTAAATTTACACTTTTTTGGAAGCAACTTGCCATTTGTAGCTCTTCTGTCACTGAGGTAGCTAAATGATGCCCTGATGGGCGAGTACCTAGAACAATAGGTGCCCTGCATGTTCATGAATTGTGAGATCAGGTTTGTGCTCATTCACATCCATCCTATTTAATGAATGCACAGTATTAATTCTTTGTGCAGCCATAGAACCAGCAAAAGGATTAGCCACTGGAATGGGTGAAAACAGACTGTCTACCCTAGTGGGGCAATTTGGGAACACTGTCTTTCCTTTCTAGACAGGTACAAAGTCATTGAAGTATTCAGAGTGGGCAACATCTGTATACCACTTCCCCTGAAGTAAGTGGTGATAGAGTAGTATATTATAGGCTTCCCTTGTGACTCAGTAAAGAAGAATCCAGCTGCCAATGCAGGAAATGCTGTTTCAATCCCTGGGTCTGGAAGATCCCCTGGAGGAGGGCATGGCAACCCACTCCAGTGTTCTTGCCTGGAGAATCCCATGGACAGAGGAGAGTGGCAGGCTACAGTCCATAGAATCACAAAGAGTTGGACACTACAGAAGCAATTTAGTACACATGGGGAAGAACTGACAGTTTTGTGACCAATAAGAAGTAGCATGGACTCTAGAAAGAGGGCACTGATGAAATTTTCTGCAGGGCAGCAATGGAGACACAGACTCAGAGAACGACAACAACAAATTGATAAAGACCAGAAAAAAAAAAAAAAAGGTACTTGTTTCAGAAAATCAGCCATTTTATGATTTTTTCAAACTAAACAATGTCTATACAGCTATGCTGCCTATATTCCAGCCTAGTCTATAGCAACACAAATTAGACCTAAAATAGAAGTGAAAAAAAAGTAGACACTGCAGATGTAGTTACAACCAGTGGGAGATGGTTCTAATTTGAGATGGTTGTGTCACCTATCAATTACTTCCAATGTCCTCAGTCAGAAGAGCTTAGCTAAAATATATACTCCAGAGGGGTTAGCTAAAATTAAAATACTCTAACAGGGAATCCACACTCCAGGTGTGGTTATTTAGCAATTGAAACACCCTCCAGGGATAGCTCAAACAACTTTCAGATCAGATCAGATCAGACTCATTGGAGAAGACTCTGATGCTGGGAGGGATTGGGGGCAGGAGGAGAAGGGGACGACAGAGGATGAGATGGCTGGATGGCATCACTGACTCGATGGATGTGAGTCTGAGTGACCTCCGGGAGTTGGTGATGGACAGGGAGGCCTGGCGTGCTGCGGTTCATTGGGTCGCAAAGAGTCGGACACGACTGAGCGACTGATCTGATCTGATCTGATCTATCTTATCTGATAAAGAAGTAAGAAATTGTTCTCATTGATGAAGTGAGGAATGATAGGAATGATGAGGCCCTTAGTTGCTCAGAAAGGTTGTATAGGTGTTGCTCTCCACACATGAATAGTGTGTTAAGAATCCTACAAGACTATCAGCCTAGTATTTATTCAGGATTGCTCTAGATCTGAAGCATGTAGAATTCAGTTCAGTTCAGTCTTTCAGTTGTGTCTGACTCTCTGCAACCCCATGGAATGTAGCATGCCAGGACTCCCTGTCCATCACCAACTTCTGGAGTTGACTCAGATTCTTGTCCATTGAGTCCATGATGCCATCCAACTATCTCATCCTCTGTCGTCCCCTTCTCCTCCTGCCTTCAGTCATTTCCAGCATCAGGATCTTTTCCAAGGAATCAGTTCTTCGCAT
This sequence comes from Tragelaphus eurycerus, assembly GCA_935064755.1. Classification (NCBI taxonomy): domain Eukaryota; kingdom Metazoa; phylum Chordata; class Mammalia; order Artiodactyla; family Bovidae; genus Tragelaphus; species Tragelaphus eurycerus. Next base: position 24,767 of record CAKXYN010000590.1, read on the forward strand.
CAGGTGGCCAAACTTTTGGAGTTTCAGCCTCAGCATCAGTCCTTCCAATGAACATTCAGTACTGATTGCCTTTACGATGGACTAGTTGGATCTCCTTGCTGTCCAAGGGACTCTCAGGAGTCTTCCCCAATACCACAGTTCAAAAGCATCAATTCTTCAAAGCTCAGCTTTCTTTATAGTCCAACTCTCACATCCATACATGACCACTGGAAAAAGACATAGCCTTGACTAGATGGACCTTTGTTGGCAAAGTAATGTCTCTACATTTTAATATGCAATCTAGGTTTGTCATACCTTTTTTTCCAAGGAGTTCAGTTCAGTTCAGTCGCTCAGTCGTGTCCGACTCTTTGCGACCCCATGAATCGCAGCACGCCAGGCCTCCCTGTCCATCACCAATCCCGGAGGTCTCTCAGACTCACATCCATCGAGTCAGTGATGCCATCCAGCCATCTCATCCTCTGTCGTCCCCTTCTCCTCCTGCCCCCAATCCCTCCCAGCATCAGAGTCTTTTCCAATGAGTCAACTCTTTGCATGAGGTGGCCAAAGTATTGGAGTTTCAGCTTTAGCATCATTCCTTCCAAAGAAATCCCAGGGCTGATCTCCTTCAGAATGGACTGGTTGGATCTCCTGCAGTCCAAGGGACTCTCAAGAGTCTTTTCCAACACCACAGTTCAAAAGCATCAATTCTTTGGCACTCGGCTTTCCTCACAGTCCAACTCTCACATCCATACATGACCACAGGAAAAACCATAGCCTTGACTAGACAAACCTTTGTTGGCAAAGTAATGTCTCTGCTTTTGAATATGCTATCTAGGTTGGTCATAACTTTCCTTCCAAGGAGTAAGCATCTTTTAATTTCATGGCTGCAGTCACCATTTGCAGTGATGTTGGAGCCCCCAAAAATAAAGTCTGACACCGTTTCCACTGTTTCCTCATCTATTTCCCATGAAGTGATGGGACCAGATGCTATGATCTTCATTTTCTGAATGTTGAGCTTTAAGCCATCTTTTTCACTCTCCTCTTTCACTTTCATCAAGAGGTTCTTTAGTTCTTCACTTTCTGCCATAAGGGTGGTGTCATCTGCATATCTGAGGCTATTGATATTTCTCCCAGCAATCTTGATTCCAGCTTGTGCTTCTTCCAGCCCAGCGTTTCTCATGATGTACTCTGCATATAGTTAAATAAGCACGGTGACAGTATACAGCCTTGATATACTCCTTTTCCTATTTGAAATCAGTCTGTTGTTCCATGTCCAGTTCTAACTATTGTTTCCTGACCTGCATAGGGATTTCTCAATAGGCAGGTCAGGTGATCTGGTATTCCCATTTTTTTCACAATTGTCCACAGTTTATTGTGATCCACACAGTCAAAGGCTGATGATCCAGTGGATGTTGGCAATTTGATCTCTGGTTCCTCTGCCTTTTCTAAAACCAGCTTGAACATCCTGAAGTTCACAGTTCACATATTGCTGAAGCCTGGCTTGGAGAATTTTGAGCATTACTTTGCTAGCGTGTGAGATGAGTGCAATTGTGCAGTAGCTTGAACTTTCTTTGGCATTGCCTTTCTTTGAGATTGGAATGAAAAGTGACCTTTTCCAGTCCTGTGCCCACTGCTGAGTTTTCCAAATTTGCTGGCATATTGCTAACAGCATCATCTTTTAGAATTGGGAATAGCTCACCTGGAATTCTGTCACTTCTACCAGCTTTGTTCGTAGTGATACTTCCTAAGGCCCACTTGACTTCACATTCCAGGATGTCTGGCTCTAGGTGAGTGATCACACCATCATGATTAATCTGGGTCATGAAGATCTTTTTTGGTAAAGTTCTTCTGTGTATTTTTGCCACCTCTTTTTAATATCTTCTGCTTCTGTTAGGTCCATACCATTTCTGTCCTTTATTGAGCTCATATTTGCATGAAATATTCCCTTGATATTTCTAATTTTTTAAAGAGATCTCTAGTCTTTCCTATTCTATTGTTTTCTTCTATTTCTTTGCACTGATCACTGAGGAAGGCTTTCTTATCTTTCCTTGCTATTCTTTGGAACTCTGCATTCAAATGGGTATGATAGTCCCATACAACAAACACTCTACAGCTGATCTTGGAGAAGGAAATGGTAATTCACTCCAGTAATCTTACCTGGTAAATCCCATGAACAAAAGGGTCTGGCAGGCTCAAGTTCCTGTGAGTTGCAAAGAAATAGCAACCCAGCACTACAGTTGATCTGGCTACAAGACCCTTACATTAGATATTTCCTTTTGTTCAAATGCCTAAAAGGACAAAAAGGACTTCATGAAGCTTACAGGTATCCCATTTTTTTTTTTTTTTTTAATTTGAATTTATTTATTTTAATTGGAGGCTAATTACTTTACAATATTGTATTGGTTTTGCCATACATCAACATGAATCCACCACGGGTGTACACGTGTTCCCCATCCTGAATCCTCCTCCCACCTCCCTCCCCGTACCATCCCTCTGGGTCATTCTAGTGCACCAGCCCCGAGCATCCTGTATCCTGCATCAAATCTGGACTGGCAATTCGTTTCTTATATGATATTATACATGTTTCAATGCCATTGTCCTAAATCATCCCACCCTCGCCCTCTCCTACAGAGTCCAAAAGACTGTTCTGTACATCAGTGTCTCTTTTGCTGTCTCGCATACAGGGTTATCGTTAACCATTTTTCTAAATTCCATATATATGCGTTTGTAGTATACTGTATTGGTGTTTTTCTTTCTGGCTTACTTCACTCTGTATAATAGGCTCCAGTTTCATCCACCTCATTAGAACTGATTAAAATGTATTCTTTTATTAGAACTTCTGGACTGAGAGAGAGCACAGAGGGGAAAGGTCATATAGGGTGTGTAACTTACATCTTCCTCTGATTCACAAGAGGTATGGATATTTTCAAAATAACTTTCCATGGTGAATGGGACAGATTTTGAGCAGAGACAATGCTTTCATACATTCAAAGTATCTCACCATTACTATTTAGTCATCAGAAAGGGAAAACTGCTGCTGCTGCTAAGTCACTTCAGTCGTGTCTGACTCTGTGCGACCCCATAGACGGCAGCCCGCCAGGCTCCCCCGTCCCTGGGATTCTCCAGGCAAGAACACTGGAGTGGGTTGCCATTTCCTTCTCCAATTCGTGAAAGTGAAAAGTGAAAGGAAAGTCGCTCAGTCGTGTCCAACTCTTAGGGACCCCATGGACTGCAGTCTACCAGGCTCCACCGTCCATGGGATTTTCCAGGCAAGAGTATTGGAGTGGGGTGCCATTGCCTTCTCCAAAAGGGAAAACTAGTAGCCTTAAGATAGAAAATCCTAGCAGACACCATCATAACCAAGTAATCACTCTAAGATTTATAGTAAAATACACTGACATCATGAACCCACTGATATGATGAACTAAGAATGGCATATCATGTCTGTGGCATTTTTCTCTTTGATGGATGACCATATATGGGAGACTATATTTTACCTCTAGTCTCTTTGGGTTTTCCAGGTGAGCCTGGGATTTAAACTGACATAAGACAGACTTATTGGAAAACACCCTGATGCTGGGAGGGATTGGGGGTAGGAGGAGAAGGGGACAACAGAGTATGAGATGGCTGGATGGCATCACCCACTCGATGCACATGAGTTTGGGTGAATTCCTGGAGTTGGTGATGGACAGGGAGGCCTGGTGTGCTGCAATTCATGGGGTCGCAAAGAGTCAGACACGACTGAATGAATGAACTGAACTGAAGACAGACCTACAAGAGAAAAACATACACATTTGTATTAATGGTTATATACCATGAGCCGTTATAAAGAATGACAAACCAAAGAAATGGTGAATCAACAGATTTTCATATTAGGTTGAACAGAGAGACAATTGTGGAAAAACAACTAAAAACTTCATGGAGATGAATTCTGTTAATAAGGTCTGCTTATAGAATTCCCTTGGTTTCAATTTCTCCTCCTTGATGATAAGAATGTTTCTTTCTGGCTTAAGCAAAGCATCCTTTAAGTGAGAGTTTTTAACTCTTGTTTTCACAAAGAAATGGGGAGATTAGAATGCCCTTCTTGCATCTGCTTTTTTTTTTTTTTTTTTTTTTTTTAAAGTTCCTTTAACTTAAAATAATCTTTCTGCTAAAGTGGAAAATTTGGGGCTGGTATATTCTGCCACCCTTCACCCTAACATCAGTCAGTTCAGTTCAGTTCAGTCGCTCAGTCGTGTCTGACTCTGGGACCCCATGAATCGTAGCACGCCAGGCCTCCCTGTCTATCACCAACTCCTGGAGTCTACCCAAACTCATGTCCATCAAGTTGGTGATGCCATCCAGCCATCTCATCCTCTGTTGTCCCCTTGTCCTCCTGCCCCCAATCCCTCCCAGCATCAGAGTCTTTTCCAATGAGTCAACTCTTTGCATGAGGTGGCCAAAGTATTGGAGGTTCAGCTTTAGCATCATTCCTTCCAGTGAATACCCAGGACTGATCTCCTTTAGGATGGACTGGTTGGAACTCCTTGCAGTCCAAGGGACTCTCAAGAGTCTTCTCCAACATCACAGTTCAAAAACAACAATTCTTCAGTGCTCAGCTTTCTTTAGAGTCCAATTCTCACATCCATACATGATTATTGGAAAAACCATAGCCTTGACTAGACAGACTTTGTTGGCAAAGTAATCTCTCTTCTTTTTAATATGCTATCTAAGTTGGTCATAACTTTCCTTCCAAGGAGTAAAGGCCTTTTAATTTCATGGCTGCAATCACAATCTGCAGTGATTTTGGAGCCCCCCAAAATAAAGTCAGCCACTGTTTCTACTGTTTCCCCATCTATTTCCCATGAAGTTATGGGACCAGATGCCATGATCTTAGTTTTCTGAATGTTGAGCTTTAAGATAACTTTTTCACTCTCCTCTTTCATTTTAATCAAGAGGCTTTTTAGTTTCTCTTCACTTTCTGCCAGTCATGATAGAACATCAGACAAACAAATATATGAATAATCTACAAAATAAGTGTCAATTCTTTTAAATGGATTAAGGTAGTAAAACTGGTGAACTCCAAATAAATTTTGTAGCTTGGTTAAAATAATATTATACCAAATTTAATTTCTTACTTTTGATAATTTTTACATGGTTTTGTTAGATGTTAACATAAGAACAAACTGGCTGAAGGACATGTGGAAGCTCCCTGGATTACTTTTCCAGCTTTTCTATAGGTCCAAAATTATCTGAAAATAAAATCTAAGAGAGAGAAAAAGAGAAAAGGAAAAGTATATCTTAGAAATTTAATCTTAAAGATCATTCAAATCAAATTCCTGATGTAATAATCTATATCATATGGTTCACTGATATAAGGCAAAATAAAACAAAATCACAAATATGATATTCTTCATGTTTTGAAGGATAAAAATTTGTTATTTTTGGAGATGTTCTCTATGTTTTCACTACATTATACTGAAACTAAAATACAGATAGAGTGCTAACCGGAGGATTAATCATGATTAAAAAGTAAATGAAATCACAATATGTAGAATATAATCAAAGACTGTGCAGGACTTAAATATGCTAATTAAAATGCAATTTTAAATTGTAATAAGAGAAAATGATATTTAAATTTAAGTAAGAGAAAACCATGATTTCCACATTGCTTCAAGAGCTCCTAATGCTTGAAAGTAAAAAAGAGAATATGATGAAAATATATATTATGCTTTCTGTATGCTTCATGAAGCCATTTCTATGTCAGGAATAACAATGGTGATATTATTCCATTGGAATAAAGTGGAAAAGCCATTGTTGGACTGTCAGAGGATGAAAGACTATGGTACTAAGAATACTAAGTATAACTATTAATAATCAAAAGATGTGAATTCCAATGTTACCCCACAGACATTTGAGTAGATATTAGAAGTTCTTCACAATGATGAAGTGAAGATGCAATTAATTAGTCTACAATGTACTGAACAATGTCATAGTATAAATAATTTTAATCGGTTGTCAAAGTAAAGCATTTTCATTCAGATTGTTATTCAAGTCATTCTGCTCACATTGAAACTCAGGCTCAGGAAAGGCTAGGAAGAAAGAGATAAAAATCCATGCAGTGACTTTTCTTTTAAAAAGGCCATTTAGAAATGCCTGAATATTAGTAAACCTGGATTGCAGTGTTTCCTTGTGATTTTAAAGTCTACAAACCCAAACTCTCTTGCAAAACATCTATTTTCTAAAAATTCATCCATTTCCAAAATAGCTATCAAGTACCTATTGTATATCAGAAACTGGCATATAGGTATACTGTTGTATAAATATATAAAAATAGCATCCCTCATGGAACATGTATTCTATTTAGTTAGTTAGGACTTTTTCATCACAATTAACTAAAAACTCAAGCTAAATTAGCTTAGGCTAAAAAGAATATTTGTTAGGTGAAATAACCTGAAAATTCAAGCAATGGAACAGGCATCACCCGACTAGACTCCCTAACTGAGCCTCGAGTTTGCTTGTTGGAGTCTGTCTCAAGGACATATAGTATTAAGTACAGCACACAAGCCTTCAATATCTAAACCACCTCAGATGTCCTGCTGCTGCTGCTGCTGCTAAGTCGCTTCAGTCGTGTCCGACTCTGCAACCCCATAGATGGCAGCCCACCAGGCTCTGCCGTCCCTGGGCTTGTAGTCTTAAAAAGAGCAAGCCTTTTTGTGAGAACACAAATTCAAAAATGCATTGCATATTATTTGCTTTGATTAGATTCTTTGTCAGACCTTGAACAAATTTCTTGGCCAAATGAATATGAAGAATGAATTAACTTATGCCTGGATTTTGTGTTACCCTTAGGAGTGGGAGATGAAGTCACATTATAAGAACCATGGGTGGTGATGGCAGCAAAAGGAATATTACCAGAGCAGAAAAGTGCTTCCCAGACGACTCAGTGGTAAAGAATCTACCTGCCAATGCAAGAGACACAGGAGACTCGGGTTTGATCCCTGGCTCAGGGAGATTCCCTGGAAGAGGAAATGTCAACCCACTCCGGTATTCTTGATGGTGAAATCCCACGAACAGAGGAACCTGGTCCATGGGATTGCAGAATCAGACAGGACTTAGTGACTGAGCATGCAATCATGCATCTTTGAGACCAACTTCATATAATAATCAAACCTGATTCTACTCTGTTGTAGAATCAGGTTTATCTACCATATAAGCACAAAATAAGAACATTATTACTTGTTTGCTAAATAAACTATTAAGTGTAGCAGAAGGTCATACAAGAACAAATTATTGCAGGGCTGTCGTATGATCATAAATTACATTGCTGGAATTAATAGTGGGCATATTCATTTAAAATACAGGCACACACATTTATTTCTCATGCAGACATATAGTTATTAAACTTTTAAAAGGTTATGATAAGAACAATCGATAAATAAAATTAAATGTCAAAATAAATATTTTCCATATGGTTGACATTCAGTCTAATAGTGTTTTAGCAGATACTTAAAACCAGACCAGCATTGTACAGTGGAAATATAATGCAAGCCACATATGCAAAGTGAAATGTTTTAGTATATATATGAAAGAATAAAATGAAATAAGTGACAGTGATCAAAATAATACATATTTTGTTTAATACCATATACCTAAAATATTAGATTTAGCCTGTAATCAATGTAATAAATAAATAAATTAAATAGATTAGAACTTCTGTTTCATTTTCAGAGCAACTCTCAATTCAAACTGGGTGCAATTCAAGTATTTATTAGTAATATGTTTCTTATGGCAATGATGAAAAGTAAAATGCTTTAATTTCAGGTACTTGCAATCTCATGTAGTAAACGACATATGTGATTAGACCCATAAAATGTAGTATTTTAAGATAAAAATAAAAACATATTTGTAAAAATAGAATGAAGTCAATTCCAATTAAAGGGATTAAAAAGGTTAAATTCTGAGCTCCCCAAATTAAAGCACAAAATTAAATTCTTTTCTACAGTAGAAATTTCATATGTTCTTTGAAGATGAGATCAGAATGGATCATATTTAATCAACAAATAGAGACAGTTTGGTGAAATGAGAAGATGGTGAAGTACATCATAACTAAGTCTTTTAATCTTAGTTTTTGAATGTATTAGCTGTGTGATTTGAGGTCAATTCTCAATTGCTTTCTCTGTATACCTAGAGGGATTAGAATTGTGTTGCTGTTCAATCACTAAGTCATGTCTGACTCTTTGTGGCCCCAAAGACTGCAGCACAGCAGGCTTCCCGGACCTTCATTATCTGCTGGAGTTTGCTCAGATTCATGTTCACTTCATCGGTGATGCCTTCCAACCATCTCCCCTCTGTCACCCTCCATCTCCTGCTGCCTTCAATCTTTCACAGTATCAGAGTCTTTTCCAATGAGTCAGCTCTTCCCATCAAGCGGCCAGAGTATTGAAGCTTCAGCTTCAGCATCAGTCCTTCCAATGAATCATTCAGTTCAGTCACTCAGTCATGTGTGACTCTTTGCGACCCCATGGACTGCAGCACGCCAAGCCTCCCTGTCCATCGTCAACTCAAACTCATGTCCACTGAGTCAGTGATGCCATCCAACCATTTCATCCTCTGTTGTCCCCTTCTCCTCCTGCTTTCAATCTTTCCCAGCATCAGGGTCTTTTCAAATGAGTCAGTTCTTCGCATCAGGTGGCCAAAGTATTGGAGTTTCAGCTTCAGCATCAGTTCTTCCAATGAATATTTAGGATTGATTTCCTTTACAATTGATTGGTTTGATCTCCTTGAGGTCCAAGGGACTCTCAAGAGTCTTCCCCAACACCACGATTCAAAAGCATCAATTCTTTGGTGCTCAGCCTTTTTTATGGTCCAACTCTCCCATCAGTACATGACTGCTAGAAAAACCATAGCTTTGACTATATGGACCTTTGTTGGCAAAGTGATGTCTCTATTTTTTAATACACTGCCTAGGTTTGTCATAGCTTTTGTTCCAAGAAACAAGCAGCTTTTAATTTCATGGCTGCAGTCACTGTCTGCAGTGATTTTGGAGCCCAAGAAAATAAAATCTGTCAGTGTTTCTACTTTTTCCTCTTTTATTTGCCGTGAAGTGATAGGCCTGAATGCCAGGATCTTAGAGCTAACACATACAACATTAGTGAATGACACTTAGAAAAATGTTCTATATAGTACTTGTCATATATTTTAGAGTAGTAATTGTTAGTTTAATTATTATTATTTCAAACTATAAATGCATTTTAAATGTCACTTATAAAATGTTTGTTTCAGGCCTATATTCTAATTTATTGGTTCTCAACTGGGGCAATTTTACCTCCCAGAGAACTATTAGAAATGTAAAGAGACATTGGTTGCTACAATTGGAGCGGGTGGGGGGCTCCTAGCATCTAATGGGTAGAGGACAGAGACAGAGGTAAACGATGGCTCCTAGCATCTAATGGGTAGAGGACAGAGACAGAGGTAAACGACTCATGATGTACACTCTCTTCCCCAACCTGAACACATAAAGAATTCAGTTCAGTTTGTTCAGTCACTCAGTCGTGTCCGACTCTTTGTGACCCCATGAATTGCAGCACGCCAGGCCTCCCTGTCCATCACCAACTCCCAGAGTTCACCCAAACTCATGTCCATTGATTCAGGGATGTGATCCAGCCATCTCATCCTCTGTCATCCCCTTCTCCTCCTGCTCCCTATCCCTCCCAGCATCACGGTCTTTTCAAATGAGTCAACTCTTCGCATGAGGTGGCCAAAGTATTGGAGTTTCAGCTTTAGCATCAGTCCTTCCAATGAACACCCAGGACTGATCTCCTTTAGGATGGACTGGTTGAATAGCAAACACCCTCTTCCAACTACGCAACAGAAGACTCTACACATGGACATCACCAGATGGTCAACACCGAAATCAAACTTATTATATTCTTTGCAGCCAAAGATGGGGAAACTATGCTGCTGCTGCTACTAAGGTGCTTCAGTCATGTCTGACTCTGTGCGACCCCATAGATGACAGCCCACCAGGCTCCTGTGTCCCTGGGATTCTCCAAGCAAGAACACTGGATTGGGTTGCCATTTCCTTCTCCAGTGCATAAAAGTGAAAAGTGAAAGTGAAGTTGCTCAGTCGTGTCCAACTCTTAGTGACCCCATGGACTGCAGCCCACCAGGCCTTCCGTCCATCGTATTTTCCAGGCAAGAGTACTGGAGTGGGGTGCCAGTGCCTTCTCTGGGAGAAGCTCCATACAGTCAGCAAAAACAAGACCAGGAGCTGACTGTGGCTCAGATCATGAACTCCTTATTGCCAAATTCAGACTTAAATTGAAGAAAGTGGGGAAAATGACTAGACCATTCAGGTATGACCTAAATCAAATCCATATGACTTTACAGTGGAAGTGAGAAATAGATTTAAGGGACGCTATTTGATAGAGTGGGCCTTAGAAAGCATCACTATGAACAAAGCTAGAGGAGGTGATAGAATTCCAGTGGAGCTATTCCAAATCCTGAAAGATGATGCTGTGAAAGTGCTGCACTCAATATGCCAGCACATCTGGAAAACTCAGCAGTGGCCACAAGATTGGAAAAGGTCAGTTTTCATCCCAATCCCAAAGAAAGGCAATGCCAAAGAATGCTCAAACTACTGCACAATTGCACTCATCTCACACGCTAGTAAAGTAATGCTCAAAATTCTCCAAGCCAGGCTTCAGCAATATGTGAACCGTGAACTTCCTGATGTTCAAGCTGGTTTTCGAAAAGGCAGAGGAACCAGAGATCAAATTGCCAACATCCGCTGGATCATGGAAAAAGCAAGAGAGTTCCAGAAAAACATCTATTTCTGCTTTATTGACTATGCCAAAGCCTTTGACTGTGTAGATCACAATAAACTGTGGAAAGTTCTGAAAGAGATGGGAATCCCAGACCACCTGATCTGCCTCTTGAGAAATCTGTATGCAGGACAGGAAGAAACAGTTAGAACTGGTCATGGAACAACAGACTGGTTCTAAATAGGAAAAGGAGTATGTCAAGGCTGTATATTGTCACCATGTTTATTTAACTTATATGCAGAGTACATCATGAGAAATGCTGGACTGGAAGAAACACAAGCTGGAATCAAGATTGCTGGGAGAAATATCAATAACCTCAGATATGCAGATGACACCACCTTTATGGCAGAAAGTGAAGAGGGGCTAAAAAGCCTCTTGATGAAAGTGAAAGTGGAGAGTGAAAAGGTTGGCTTAAAGCTCAACATTCAGAAAACGAAGATCATGGCATCTGGTCCCATCACTACATGGGAAATAGATGGAGAAACAGTGGAAACAGTGTCAGACTTTATTTTTCTGGGCTCCAAAATCACTGCAGATGGTGAGTGTAGCCATGAAATTAAAAGACGCTTACTCCTTGGAAGGAAAGTTATGACCGACCTAGATAGCATATTCAAAAGCAGAGACATTACTTTGCCAACAAAGGTCCGTCTAGTCAAGGCTATGGTCTTTCCTGTGGTCATGTATGGATGTGAGAGCTGGACTGTGAAGAAGGCTGAGCGCCAAAGAATTGATGCTTTTGAACTGTGGTGTTGGAGAAGACTCTTGAGAGCCCATTGGACTGCAGGCAGATCCAACCAGTCCATTCTGAAGGAGATCAGCCCTGGGATTTCTTTGGAAGGAATGATGCTAAAGCTGAAACTCCAGTATTTTGGCCACCTGATGCGAAGGGTTCACTCATTGGAGAAGACTCTGATGCTGGGAGGGATTGGGGGCAGGAGGAGAAGGGGACGACAGAGGATGAGATGGCTGGATGGCATCACTGACTCGATGGATGTGAGTCTGAGTGACCTCCGGGAGTTGGTGATGGACAGGGAGGCCTGGCGTGCTGCGATTCATGGGGTCGCAAAGAGTCGGACACGACTGAGCGACTGATCTGATCTGATCTGATCTGATTTGATAGACAGAGTGCCTGATGAACTATGGACGGAGGTTCGTGACGTACAGGAGACAGGGATCAAGATCATCCCCATGGAAAAGAAATGCAAAAATGCAAAATGGCTGTCTGAGGAGGCCTTACAATTAGCTGTGAAAAGAAGAGAAATGAAAAGCAAAGAAGAAAAGGAAAGATATAAGCATCTGAATTCAGAGTTCCAAAGAATAGCAAGGAGAGATAAGAAAGCCTTCCTCAGCGATCAATGCAAAGAAATAGAGGAAAACAACAGAATGGGAAAGACTAGAGATCTCTTCAAGAAAATTAGAGATACCAAGGGAACATTCCATGCAAAGATGGGCTCGATAAAGGACAGAAATTATATGGACCTAACAGAAGCAGGAGCCTGGTGGGCTCCAGTCCATGGGGTCGCTAAAAGTCAGACACGACTGGGCGACTTCACTTTCACTTTTCACTTTTATGCATTGGAGAAGGAAATGGCAACCCACTCCAGTATTCTTGCCTGGAGAATCCCAGGGACAGAGGAGCCTGGTGGGCTGCCGTCTATGGGATCGCACAGAGTCGGACACGACTGAAGCGACTCAGCAGCAGCAATAGAAGCAGAAGATATTAAGAAGAGGTGGCAAGAATACACAGAAGATCTGTACAAAAAAGAGCTTCACGACCAAGAAAATCATGATGGTGTGATCACTGACCTAGAGCCAGATATCCTGGAATGTGAAGTCAAGTGGGTCTTAGAAAGCATCACTACGAACAAAGCTAGTGGAGGTGACAGAATTCTTATTGAGCTATTTCAAATCCTGAAAGATGATGCTGTGAAAGTGCTGCACTCAATATGCCAGCAAATTTGGAAAACTCAGCAGTGGCCACAGGACTGGAAAAGGTCACTTTTCATTCCAATCCCAAAGAAAGGCAATGCCAAAGAAAGTTCAAGCTACTGCACAATTGCACTCATCTCACATGTTAGTAAAGTAATGTTCAAAATTCTCCAAGCCAGGCTTCAGCAATACGTGAACCATGAAATTCCAGATGTTCAAGCTGGTTTTAGAAAAGGCAGAGGAACCAGAGACCAAATTGCCAACATCCACTGGATCATGGAAAAAGCAAGAGAGTTCCAGAAAAACATCTATTTCTCCTTACTGACTATGCCAAAGCCTTTGATTGTGTGGATCACATAAAGAATTATTTGTGTCCAAATGCCAAAAGGACTGAGATTGAGAAATTCTGCTATAACTGAAAAACAAATATAAACTTTCAGAAGATAGCATATATCATCCCTGCTGCTGCTGCTAAGTCACTTCAGTCGTGTCTGACTCTGTGCGACCCCATAGACGGCAGTCCACTATCCATAAACTTTAGCAAATTTTCAATTTTTTAAAATTAGCTTCTCTTGTCAAGAAGTGCACTTTCCCCCCGCCCCCGATCTTTCTAATGTTGGCTAGTCTTGTCTTGTTTTGGCCACGTATGTGGTGGTAGTAACTGTCTGTTTCCCATACTCAATCCCAAGAAATTTTCATATTCCACTCACTCACTATTATTTACCAAGGGAACTCGTCCAAGTAAACCTTCATGACCAATAGACATGATGTGTACCAGTCAAGGACGACCCACAAGCTGGCTGAGCACCACACTGGCAGATCTGCCCTACTGATCCATCAACTTGTGAACAAAATAAAAGCTTTTTGTTGTTCACCAAATGAATTTTGTGAATGTTATTCAACAATGTCTAGCAGACGCCCTGCCTATTCTTCCTTATATTTCTCAACCAAGAGCTTTAAAGAAGTGTGTGTGCTGACCACTATTGAGAAGCAAAAAGTGGGAAGTTTCTAGAATACTTGGTATTTGAAAATTTTAATGAAGAGCAATTATTTTGAATCTATTAGTACAGTGTTTTTTCACTTGTCATCTATATAGCAAATACATCTAGAAAATTTTTTGTCCCCTACCAAAACATAGACTTACATTTATTAATAGAAAAAACATATTGTAGAATTCTGAAAGAGATAGGAATACCAGACCACCTGACCTGCCTCTTGAGAAATCTGTATGCAGGTCAGGAAGCAACAGTTAACTGGACATGGAACAACAGATTGGTTCCAAATAGGAAAAGGAGTATTTCAAGGTTGTATACTGTCACCCTGCTTATATTTAACTTATATGCAGAGTAGATCGTGAGAAATGCTGGGCTGAGTGAAGTAAAAACTGGAATCAAGATTGCTGGGACAAATATCAATAACCTCAGATTCGCAGATGACACCACCCTTATGGCAGAATGTGAAGAAGAACTAAAGAGACTCAATAAAAGTGAAAGAGGAGAGTGAAAAACTTGGCTTACAGCTTAATTTTCAGAAAACTAAGATCAATGGCATCTGGTCCCATCACTTCATGGCAAATAGATGGGGAAACAGTGAGAGACTTTGTTTTTCGGGGCTCCAAAATCACTGCAGATGGTGACTGCAGCCATGAAATTAAAAGAGACTTTCTCCTTGGAAGGAAAGTTATGACCAACCTAGACAGCATATTCAAAAGCAGAGACATTACTTTGCCAACAAAGGTTCGCCTAGTCAAGGCTATGGTTTTTCCAGTAGTCATGTATGGATGTGAAAGCTGGACTGTGAAGACGGCTGAGCACCGAAGAATTGATGCTTTTGAACTGTGGTGTTGGAGAAGACTCTAGAGAGTCCCTTGGACTGCAAGGAGATCCAACCGGTCCATTCTGAAGGGGATCAACCCTGGGATTTCTTTGGAAGGAATGATGCTAAAGCTGAAACTCCAGTCCTTTGGCCACCTCATGTGGAGAGTTGACTCATTGGAGAAGACTCTGATGCTGGGAGGGATTGGGGGCAGGAGGAGAAGGGGACGACAGAGGATGAGATGGCTGGATGGCATCACTGACTCGATGGATGTGGGTCTGAGTGACCTCCGAGAGTTGTTGATGGACAGGGAGGCCTGGCGTGCTGCAGTTCATGGGGTCGCAAAGAGTCGGACACGACTGAGCGACTGATCTGATCTGATCTGATCTAAATGCATCTCATTTCCAGATGTGGATATGGAGGTTCAGAGAAGTCACTTCCCTATCCAGAGTCTTCCAGCAGGAAGGCAGTCAGGCTAGGATGTAATGCCTAGACTCTATTGAGATTGTTTCTCTTATTTCCTGGGCAGCTACTATACAGAAATGCTTTCTAGGCCTTAAAGATATGATATAAAATTAAGTTTTAGTGGGATGAGTCCAAGTTTGACAAGCAGCCAAAATGATCAAATGGTGGTTTAGTCACTTACAGTGGAACCTTGGTTTTCCCTATAGCTCAGTTGGTAAAGAATCCACCTGCAATGCAGGAGACCCCGGTTGGATTCCTTGGTCGGGAAGATCTAATGGAGAAGGGATAGGCGGCTCACTCCAGTATTCTTGGGCTTCCCTTTTGGCTCAGCTGGTAAAGAATCCATCTGCAATGCGGGAGAACTGGGTTTGATCCCTGGGTCTGGAAGTTACCCTGGAGAAGGGAAAGGCTACCCACTCCAGTGTTCTGGCCTGGAGAATTCCATGGATTGTATAGTCCATGGGGTCACAAAAAGTCAGATGCGACTGAGTTACTTTGACTTCATTCACTTACCTCTTTAAGTGGCTTGAGGGTAAAGAATCTGCCTGGAGGATACACCTGAGACGTTCAGTACCTGGGTTGGGGAGATACCCTGAAGGAGGAAATGGCAACCCACCCCAGTATTCTTGGCTGAGAAATCTCATGGATGTAGTGGCTTAGCAGGCTACAGTCCCTAGAGTTGTAAATAGCTGGACACAACTGAACACACACGCACACATTAACCTTTCTGAAGTTATTTGAAGAATGTGGAAAATACCGGATGTGTTGCGGTTAAGTCCAGATATTTTACCCCCTGAAAATAACCAACTGGTGCCTCCAAATCATTTTATTGTTACTAAGGGTGAGTAGAGAAAATACCCTTCATTGGCATTTTCAATATGTCAAAAGCTTTGAATATATATCTCCTTTAATTAAAACAAAAATAAACACAACCCTTAAAACTTCTATGTTTTGTGAGAATTCAGGCAAGATTCTTTTCTAAAGTTTCTTTTTCAAGTTATCAGAATAAAATACTCATATTTAATGGATGTTGTGAAGATCAGATATACAATGCAGCTTATGTATACATGCATAATATTCTGTGTGTGCAATCTGGTTTACTATGCTTTTACTTGCCATCTTATCAGAATCATTTTTAGATCATAAAAACTTCTTCATGTATGGCAAAGCCACTACAATATTGTAAAGTAATTAGCCTCCAATTAAATAAATTTATATTTTTTAAAAAGCAAACTTCTTCAAAAAACTGAGTGATTTTCTATAATATGTACGCAGTATATCTTTGAACTTTTTTCCTGTTGCTTGACACTTTCTAAATTTTGCTTTCATAAATAATGGTGCAGTGCAGCAGCAAACATTTCTGTTAATTGCATGTTCACATCATTGTTTAGTTCTGCAAATAAAGCTAAAACAGAGGATATATTTGTCAAATAGGTCTTCATAAGGCTTGAGAGTCACAGTTACAGAATGTTAGATTTGAATATCAGTTCCCTGAAGAATGACAGACAGTGTGTACCATAATTAACAAAATCACTATGCAAATTTTATAGGAAAATATACTAATATAGATTATAAAATCTGCTTTCCTAACTAAACCATATTTAAATAAATGAACACTTGTGAATTAGCAATCTTAAATAAGCATACTTCACATATTTCATTATAAAAGATTTTCTAAATAATTATCCACTGAATCCCAATACTTTGAGAAATGATTAAAGAATAAGTCAGTAAAAAGGTATTGGAATATTTTTAATAACCATTTTATTGACCTATAGTTAATTTTCAATGCTGTGTTCCTTTCATGTCTACAGTAAATGATTCAGATATATCTATATCTGTGTAACTGTATCTATTCTGTATAGATATAGATATATCATATTCTTTTTCAGAGTCTTCTCCATTATAAATTATTATAAGATGTGGAATATTGTCCCCTTTTCAGTATAATAGGTCCTTGTTATTTATTTTATATATAGGGACTGAAACTTGCTCAGTAGTGTCTGACTCTTTGCTACCCCTTGGACTATACAGTCCATGGAATTCTCCAGGCCAGAACACTGGAGGGGGTAGCCATTCCCTTCTCCAGGGGATCTTCGCAACCCAGGAATAAATCCAGGTCTCCTGCATTGCAGGCGGATTCTTTACCAAATAAGCCAACAAGAAAACCCTTATATATAGTGCTGTGTATATATTAATTTAATAAAAAACAATATGGATAATTAAATAATATTTGATATCTTTCTGATGATTCACTTCTAAGCTCCGAATTGTATATAACTAGTTTAAGGAATCATACAGGCTCATACGGATGCAAGTCTTTCCTGTGATCTCTGAAGAAAACTACGGACTCGATGTATTGCAGTGATGCAATTTCCGAGCTTTTCCTAAATTTCCCCAAAGCAATGCCTTATTTCTTTGCTATAAAATGTACCCTATATATCGTCATGTCTCTTTTAGGAGAATGCTGCTGCTGCTAAGTCGCTTCAGTCGTGTCCGACTCAGTGCGACCCCATAGATGGCAGCCCACCAGGCTCCCTGGGCCCTGAGATTCTCCAGCAATAACACTGGACTGGGTTGCCATTTCCTTCTCCAACGCATGAAAGTGAAAAGTGAAAGTGAAGCTGCTCAGTCATGTCCAACTCTTAGAGACTCCATGGACTGCAGCTTACCAGGCTCCTCTATCCATGGGATTTTCCAGGCAAGAGGACTGGAGTGGGTTGCCATTGCCTTCTCCCCTTTAAGGAGACAGTCAAAACTAAATTGGGGATGATCTCATGGAGAATAACTATTAATATTTTTCTGCAACCATGGTAAAGTGAGGACATGGACAAGGAAAACTGCACTGTTGTGACAGACTTCATCCTCCTTGGATTCTCAGATGTCCCTGAGCTCAGTCTTCCCCTTCCTGCTGTTTCTTACCATCTATAGAGTCACAGTCTGGGGAAACCTGGGCATGATTGCTCTCATTCAGGTCAGCTCGAGACTCCACATCCCCATGTACTTTTTCCTCAGCCACTTGTCCTTTGTGGATTTCTCTTACTCCACTACTATCATGCCGAAGATGTTAGCTAACATCTTAAATGAAGATATTCCTTCCTGGAATGCACTGTGCAATTCTACCTGTTTTGCACTTTGGGGATAACTGAGGTCATTCTGCCGGCAGTGATGGCCTATGACTGCTTTGTGGCCATCTGTGACCCACTGCTGTGCATGGTCACCATGTCCCAAAATCTCTGCGTGGATTTGGTGTCTTGTTGCTATCTCAATACTACTGTATGTTCTGTGATTCACTTGTGTTTAGCTCTTCAGATCCCATCCTACAGATCAAATGTGATCAACCACTTCTTTTGTGATCTTGCTGCTCTCTTGACTCTTGCTTGCTGTGATGTCACTGTGAATCAATTGGTGCTATACATTGTGCCTACTTTCAATGAGGTTATCACCATTGTGGTCATCCTCACGTCCGACATGTTTCTTCTCATCATCATCCTGAGGATGCGCACTACAGACAACAGATGCAAAGCTTTTCCACGTGTGCTTCCCACCTCGCTGCTATCATTGTCTTTCACAGAACAGTCCTTTTCATTTGTTGCCAGCCCCACTCTGGCAACAGCATGGGCATTGACAAAGTGGCCACAGTGTTCTACAGTGTAGTGAGCCCCATGCTGAACGCCCTGATATATAGTCTGAGGAACAAGGATGTGAAAGAAGCGCTCAGAAAAGTGGTGAGCTCCAAAATATTAGCCTAGAGAATATTTTCCTAGCAGGACTCAGGGTTAGAAATTGGAGGCTGATGAAAGGGTAATGATGCATTTCAGTGTTGGAGTGAAAAGAACAGTCAAGATGTGAATAGCTATGAGTGAGTCTTTTTAATTCTCTTATCTTTGTGTCTTTTCAATTTACAAGTTTAGGACTGATTGAAAACATTTCAAAATATGCAGCCTACTTCTTTGCTTTGATGGTATATAAAATATTTTAAATTGGACAGTATACTGGACAGTTAAAACGCACAAATTTAATTTTCTCTTAGACTTTCATGAGTGTAATGGACTAAGTATCACATTTTATTTTAACATCCATTAAGCAGGGCAAAGACTAATAGAGTTTGGCCAAGAAAATGCACTGGTCATAACAAACACCTTCTTCCAACAACACAAGAGAAGACTATACATGCACATCACCAGATGGTCAACACTGAAATCTGATTGATTATATTCTTTGTAGCCAAACATGGAGAAGCTCTATACAGTCAGCAAAAACAAGACCAGGAGCTGACTGTGGCTCAGATCATGAACTCCTTATTGCCAAATTCAGACTGAAATTGAAGAAAGTAGGGAAAACCACTAGACCATTCAGGTATGACCTAAATCAAATCCCTTATGATTATACAGTGGAAGTGAGAAATGGATTTAAGGGCCTAGATCTGGTAGATAGAGTGCCTGATGAACTACGGAATGAGGTTCGTGACATTGTACAGGAGACAGGGATCAAGACCAAAAAAGCAAAATGGCTGTCTGGGGAGGCCTTACAAATAGTTGTGAAAAGAAGAGAAGCGAAAAGAAAAGGAGAAAAGAAAAGATATAAAAATCTGAATGCAGAGTTCCAAAGAACAGCAAGAAGAGATAAGAAAGCCTTCCTCAGTGATCAATGCAAAGAAATGAAGGAAAACAACAGAATGGGAAAGACTAGGGATTTCTTCAAGAAACTTAGAGATACCAAGGGAATATTTCATGCAAAGATGGGCTCGATAAAGGACAGAAATGGTATGGACCTAACAGAAGCAGAAGATATTAAGAAGAGGTGGCAAGAATACACAGAAGAATTGTACAAAAAAGATCTTCACGAACCAGATAATCATGATGGTGTGATCACTGACCTAGAGGCAGACATTATGGAATGTGAAGCCAAGTGGGCCTTGGAAAGCATCACTACAAACAAAGCTAGTGGAGGTGATGGAATTCCAGTTGAGCTATTTCAAATCCTGAAAGATGATGCTGTGGAAGTGCTGCACTCAATATGCCAGCAAATTTGGAGAACTCAGCAGTGGCTACAGGACTGGAAAAGGTCAGTTTTCATCCCAATCCCAAAGAAAGGCAATGCCAAAGAATGCTCAAACTACCGCACAATTGCACTCATCTCACACACTAATAAAGTAATGCTCAAAATTCTCCAAGCCAGGCTTCAGCAATATGTGAACCGTGAACTTCCTGATGTTCAAGCTGGTTTTAGAAAAGGCAGAGGAACCAGAGATCAAATTGCCAACATCTACTGGATCCTGGAAAAAGCAAGAGAGTTCCAGAAAAACATCTATTTCTGCTTTATTGACTATGCCAAAGCCTTGACTGTGTGGATCACAATCAACTGTGGGAAATTTTGAAAGAGATGGGAATGCCAGACCACCTGACCTGCCTCTTGAGAAATCTGTATGCAGGTCAGGAAGCAACAGTTAGAACTGGTCATGGAACAACAGACTGGTTCCAAATAGGAAAAGGAGTACGTCAAGGCTGTATATTGTCACCCTGCTTATTTAATTTATATGCAGAGTACATCAGGAGAAACGCTGGACTGGAAGAAACACAAGCTGGAATCAAGATTGCTGGGAGAAATATCAATAACTAAATATATGCAGATGACACCACCCTTATGGCAGAGAGTGAAGAGGAACTAAAAAGCCTCTTGATGAAAGTGAAAGTGGAGAGTGAAAAAGTTGGCTTAAAGCTCAACATTCAGAAAACGAAGATCATGGCATCCAGTCCCATCACTACATGGGAAATAGGTAGAGAAACAGTGGAAACAGTGTCAGACTTTATTTTTGGGGGCTCCAAGATCACTGCAGATGGTGACTGCAGCCATGAAATTAAAAGACGCTTACTCCTTGGAAGGAAAGTTATGACCAACCTAGATAGCATATTCAAAAGCAGAGACATTACTTTGCCAACAAAGGTCCGTCTAGTCAAGGCTATGGTTTATCCAGTGGCATGTATGGATGTGAGAGTTGGGCTGTGAAGAAAACTGAGCGCCGAAGAACTGATGCTTTTGAACTGTGGTGTTGGAGAAGACTCTTGAGAGTCCCTTGGACTGCAAGGAGATCCAACCAGTCCATTCTGAAGGAGATCAGCCCTGGATTTCTTTGGAAGGAATGATGCTAAAGCTAAAACTCCAGTACTTTGGCCACCTCATGTGAAGATTTGACTCATTTGAGAAGACTCTGATGCTGGGAGGGATTGGGGGCAGGAGGAGAAGGGGACGACAGAGGATGAGATGGCTGGATGGCATCACTGACTCGATAGATGTGAGTCTGTGTGAACTCCCGGAGTTGGTAATGGACAGGGAGGCCTGGAGTGCTGTGATTCATGGGGTCACAAAGAGTCGGACACGATTGGGCAACTGAACTGAACTGAACTGAACTTAATGGGGCTATGATTCATTTCACAATTGACACCTGTTATTTTACAATAAGGAACACACCTTTGTCAGTTTTTATAGAGAATAAGATTACATATGTGTATATAAATAGAAATATTCTTTTTATAGTTTTGTTCTTACTTCCTTTATTATATTTTGTTTTGTCATTGCACTGTCCAGTGGATTGGGGGTTTCATGTATTATCACATATGAATAATAGAAATATTCATAATAATTACATTACAGAAATTTTAAAGAAATTAAATTACATGTCAAGTGAAAATAGCCTAGGAATATCCCTAACACATACTTGATCATCTGTTTAGGGTGTGTGTGTGTGTGTGTGTGTGTGTGTGTGCATAGATGTATATTGTCTATTGCACTTGACAGTATTGTGCTTTGCAGATACTGCATCTTTACAGATTGAAGATTTGTGGCAACCCTGCCTCAAGCAAGTCTATTAGCACTATTTTTCCAGCAACATTTGCTCATCATGTCTCTGTCACACGTCACATTTTGGTAATTTTGGCAATATTTTAAACTTTTTCATTACTGTGTAAGTTATGGTGATGTGCCATCTCTGATGTTACTATTGAAAAAGATTATAACTCACTGAAGGTTTAGATGGTGATTAGCATTTTAAAGTATTTTTCAACTAGGATATGTATATTTTTAGTTTTTATTAATTTGCATAAAATTTTTAAATGATCTTATTTTATTTTGGCTGTGCTGGGTCTTCTATGTGGCATGTGGACTTCTCTAGTCACGGTGTTTGGGTTTAGTTCCCTGTGGCTTGTGATATCTTAGTTGCCCCACAAGGGACCAAGCACAGGTCCCCTGAAAAAGACAGTGGATTCCTAACCACTGGACCACTAGGGAAGTCCCAATATATGTACCTTTATTAGACATAATATTTAAGTGTGCATACTTAGACATACACACACTGAAAATGTGTTTGACCTGCTTTATTCATATTTGCCTTATTGGAAAGAGAAAATGAAATCGCTCAGTCGTGTCCGACTCTTTGTGGACCCACGGACTGTAGCCTGCCATGCTCCTCCATCTATGGGGTTTTCCAGGCAAGAATACTGGAGTGGGTAGCTGTTTCATTCTGCAGGGCATCTTCCTATCCCAGGGATCAAACCAGGGTCTCCTGCAGGGCAGGCAGACTCTTTACTGTCTGAGCCACCAGGGAGGCCTAATTTGCCTTATCACAATAAAGTGAATATACCAAACCTATAATATCTCCCAGCTATGTCTGTATGCTTATAAATGTATATGCCTACATATTATGTAGATATATTGATATATTATATATGTGTAGGTATTGATTGGTTGTTGTTTAGTCACTAAGTTAGGTTCGGATCTTTTGGGACCCCACAGACTATAGACCACCAGGTACCTCTATATATGTAATTATTTAATAACCATTGTTATGAATAGCAGCATTGCTGACTTTTGCCTCTTTTCTCACTTTTAATTACTTTCTTCTGGCTTACTTTAAAAATATGCATTAAATGCTTACTGTGACTCATAGGTGGACTTCTAACCTCGGTGTACATTTCTTTTCTGTGTCTTGATGAAATGACCTTTGTTCATCCTTCCTTTATGTGTTTAAACTTTATTTCTTCCTTCAACCTTGGCTCATATGTATCACTGATATTTTATTTGTGCTACTATTATGATTTATGTAAATTTCTACATTAAATTCACTTGCTCAATGAAGCATCTCTCTGTGTGTCTATACTAACGTTAGAAAGCACTACACTGGAGTTTATGAAAACCAGGATAGGCAATTTGACTCTCATTTTTTAATTTGACAAGTAACACAAACTTCTTAATTTCTCAGTTTCCTCAAGTTTGAACACTGGTTATTACTGTTAACCTCTCAACATTATACCGAGATTACATTTGGACAACATGTAGGTACTCACTGGCACTAGGAAGATACTTTATGTGTGTTTCAGTGAAATCTTTGAGGCCTAGAACTATTTATTCTTTTCTCTCTCACTATCACTTATGTATTATAGGTTATATTTATTTTTTATTAGATAGCTGAATAAAAGCTGGTATATAAACTGTACGTATATTGAGCTTTTTTGGGGTGTTAGTTCTAAAAGGTCTTGTAGGTTTTCATAGAACCATTCAACTTCAGCTTCTTCAGCGTTACTGGTTGGTGCATAGACTTGGATTACTGTGATATTGAATGGTTTGCCTTGGAAATGAACAGAGATCATACTGTCATTTTTGAGATTGCATCCAAGTACTGTATTGTCACCCTGCTTATTTAACTTATATGCAGAGTACATCATGAGAAATGCTGGCCTGGGAGAAGCACAAGCTGGAATCAAGATTGCTGGAAGAAATATCAATAACCTGAGATATGCAGATGACACCACCCTTATGGCAGAAAGTGAAGAGGAACTAAAAAGCCTCTTGATGCAAGTGAAAGTGGAGAGTGAAACAGTTGCCTTAAAGCTCGACATTCAGAAAACGAAGATCATGGCATCTGGTCCCATCACTTCATGGCAAATAGATGTGTCAGTCACTCTCCTAATATATTATTTCCAAGACACATGTTCAGATCTGTCCATCAGGAAGAATGTCTCAGACCAAGAGAAATATAACCGTTGGGGCCACATTCCCCCTCTTGGGTTTCTCAGACTACCCAGAACTGCAAGCCAGCCTCTTCCTGGTATTTCTGGCCATCTACAACTTCAGCATAGCAGGGAACCTTGGGATGATGGTCATCATCAAAGTTAACCCCAAACTTCACACCTCCCATGTCCTTTTTTCTCAACGACCTCTCATTTGTGGATTTCTGCTATTCTTCCATCATTGCTCCAAAGACACTGGTGAACCTACTTGCAGAAGACAGAGCATTTCATTTTGGGGTGTATGGTGCAGTTCTTTCTCGTTTGCACCTTTGTGGTGACTGAATTAACTCTGTTTGCGGTGACGGCCTATGACTGCTTTGTGGCTATTTGCAACCCTCTGCTCTACACAGTCGTCATGTCCCAGAGACTTTGTGCCATGTTAGTGGTCGTGTCATATGCATGGGGAGTAGCTTGCTCCTTGACTCTCACGTGTTCTGCTGTCAAATTTTCTTTTCACGGTTTCAACACAATCAATCACTTCTTCTGTGAGCTTTCTTCCTTGATCTCTCTTACTCTGATTCTTAGCCAGCGGCTGCTTTTCACTGTTGCCACCTGTAATGAGGTGATCACATTGCTCGTCACTCTCTTGTCTTGCATGTTCATTGTTGTCATCACCTTGAAGATGCATCAGCTGGCGGTCGTCGCAAAGCCTTCTCCACCTGCGCCTCCCGCCTGACCACCATCGGCATCTTCCCCAGCACCATCCTCTTCCTCTACTCTGTGCCCAACTCCACATTCTCCAGGCACACAGTCAAAGTGGTGTCTATGTTTTACACGGTGGTCATCCCCATGTTGAATCCCTCGGTCTACTGTCTGAGAAATAAGGACGTCAAGGACACAGTCAGCCAACTAATGAAAACAAAATTGTTCTCACATCGAAGGCATGTAACTTCTAAATATTTACTTTGGTTAATAAAGAACACTTTTCTGATTTTGAATGGATTATGTCAAAAATTCACTTAAAAATAACTTTAGATTTGAAAAACAAAAATCACAATGGAAAAAATATGAATTTTAGATCAGGAGACTATACCTGGTTTTGACTAAGTCAGAGAAGATGGATTGACCTGACTCAGTCATTATCTACAAAACCAGTTAATATGATTTTGTTCATAAAGTGGTATATAGGACAAAAGAATATAGATAATATATCAAACATATTGTACATGTGCTGTAAACTCTAGTTCTGTTATTCCTTTTTTCCTGATGACTAACAAGTAGTCTTAAATAAATGACCAATTTTATACTTTAAATTTAGTGAATAGATGGCAGGGAAACATAGTTTTACTTTCAGGAAACTCCCAAGCCAGTGGTGTTAGTTAATATCAAAATACAGTTGGTGGGAAGAAATTGTACAAAATCACTTGTGGCTATCATGCATCTTTTCCTTGGCCTTGAAGGATAGACAGATTTTTAAAGAGAAATAAAAGAGAATGACATAAGTTTTACTTGGAAGTGAGAGTTGGACTGTGAAGAAAGCTGAACGCCAAAGAATTGATGCTTTTGAACTGTGGTGTTGGAGAAGACTCTTGAGAGTCCCTTGGACTGCAAGGAGATCCAACCAGTCCATTCTGAAGGAAATCATTCCTGGGTGTTCATTGGAGGGACTGATGCTGAAGCTGAAACTCCAATACTTAGGCCACCTCATGCGCAGAGTTGACTCATTGGAAAAGACCCTGATGCTGGGAAGAACTAGGGGCAGGAGGAGAAGGGGACGACAGAGGCTGTCGTCTGATCCAGAGATGGCTGGATGACAAAACTGACTCGATGGACATGAGTTTGAGTAAACTCCGGGAGTTGCACAGGGAGGCCTGGCGTGCTACAGTCCATGGGGTCGCTAACAGTCGGAAACGACTGAGCGACTGAACTGAGCTGAACTGAAAGAACATAGTGGTCAAGAGTCAATGATTCAAACATAGTTTAAGCTATTATTTTATGTCATATGCCTACAAGATATCTTGCTATGTGCTTGAAGAAATAAAATTTTGCATACATTGAAGCTACAATTCTAACTTATTTTGGAAGAAAGTTTCAATATAGAGAATGAAGGAATTTACAAGAGGCTTAAGAAAATTCAGATGTTTATATCTTTCCTTTTCTCCTTTGCTTTTCGCTTCTCTTCTTTTCGCAGCTATTTGCAAGGCCTCCCCAGACAGCCATTTTGCTTTTTTGCATTTCTTTTCCATGGGGATGGTCTTGATCCCTGTCTCCTGTACAATGTCACGAACCTCAGTCCATAGCTCATCAGGCACTCTATCTATCAGATCTAGGCCCTTAAATCTATTTCTCACTTCCACTGTATAATCATAAGGGATTTGATTTAGGTCATACCTGAATGGTCTAGTAGTTTTCCCTACTTTCTTCAATTTAAGTCTGAATTTGGCAATAAGGAGTTCATGGTCTGAGCCACAGTCAGCTCCTAGTCTTGTTTTTGCTGACTGTATAGAGCTTCTCCATCTTTGGCTGCAAAGAATATAATCGATCTGATTTCGGTGTTGAGCATCTGGTGATGTCCATGTATAGAGTCTTCTCTTGTGTTGTTGGAAGAGGGTATTTGCTATGACCAGTGCATTTTCTTGGCAAAACTTTGTTAGTCTTTGCCCTGCTTCATTCCGTATTCCAAGGCCAAATTTGCCTGTTACTCCAGGTGTTTCTTGACTTCCTACTTTTGCATTCCAGTCCCCTATAATGAAAAGGACATCTTTTTTGGGTGTTAGTTCTAAAAGGTCTTGTAGATCTTCATAGAACCGTTCAACTTCAGCTTCTTCAGCGTTACTGGTTGGGGCATAGACTTGGATTACTGTGACATTGAATGGTTTGCCTTGGAAATGAACAGAGATCATTCTGTCGTTTTTGAGATTGCATCCAAGTACTGCATTTCGGACTCTTTTGTTGACCATGATGGCCACTCCGTTTCTTCTGAGGGATTCCTGCCCACAGTAGTAGATATAATGGTCCTCTGAGTTAAATTCACCCATTCCAGTCCATTTTAGTTCGCTAATTCCTAGAATGTCAACATTCACTCTTGCCATCACTTGTTTGACCACTTCCAATTTGCCTTGATTCATGGACCTGACATTCCAGGTTCCTATGCAATATTGTTCTTTACAGCATCGGACTTTACTTCTATCACCAGACACATGTACAGCTGGGTATTCTTTCTGCTTTGGTCCCATCCCTTTATTCTTTCTGGAGTTATTTCTCCACTGATCTCCAGTAGCATATTGGGCCCCTACTGACCTGGGGAGTTTCTCTTTCAGTATCCTATCATTTTGCCTTTTCATACTGTTCATGGGGTTCTCAAGGCAAGAATACTGAAGTGGTTTGCCATTCCCTTCTCCAGCGGGCCACACCCTGTCAGATCTCTCCACCATGATCCGCCCATCCTGGGTTGCCCCACGGGCATGGCTTAATTTCATTGAGTTAGACAAGGCTGTGGTCCTGGTGTGATTAGATTGACTAGTTTTCTGTGAGAATGGTTTCAGTGTATTTGCCCTCTGATGCCCTCCTGCAAGACCCACCGTCCTACTTGGGTCTCTCTTACCTTGGGCGTGGGGCATCTCTTCCCGGCTGCTCCAGCAAAGCACAGCCATCGCACCTTACCTTGGATGAGGTGTCTCTCCTCACCGCCGCCCTTCCTGACCTTGGGGGAGGGGCATCTCCTCACCGCCGCCCTTCCTGACCTCAGTCGTGGGGTAGCTCCTCTCAGCGCGTGCTCAGTGCACCGAGTCTTCACTGCCGTCGCTCCTCAGTGCGTTGGGTAGCTCCTCGCGGGCAGGCCGGGAGCTCTCAGTGCGCCGCTCGCGGGCAGGCCGGGAGCTCTCAGTGCGCTGCTCACGGGTAGAGTTCCAAAGAATAGCAAGAAGAGATAAGAAAGCCTTCTTCAGCGATCAATGCAAAGAAATAGAGGAAAACAACAGAATGGGAAAGACTAGGGATTTATTCAAGAAA
>CAKXYN010000591.1:0-52668 GCA_935064755.1 Tragelaphus eurycerus
AGACAGTAGAGGAGACACTGATGTATAGAACAGTCTTTTGGACTCTGGGAGAGGGAGAGGGTGGGACGATTTGGGAGAATGGCATTGAAATACGTATAATATCATGTTTGAAACGAGTCGCCAGTCCAGGTTCAATGCCTGATACCAGATGCCTGTGGCTGGAGCACTGGGACGACCCAGAGGGATGGTGTGGGGAGGGAGGAGGGAGGAGGGTTCAGGCTGGGGAACACGTGTATACCTGTGGCGGATTCATTTTGATGTATGGCAAAACCAATATAATACTGTAAAGTTAAGTAAAATTAAAAAAAAAAAAGAAAACAAAACTTGAAGAAGGTGTTCTGAAAAAACCTAAATAGAATATTCTTTAGTGGTCATTTCTCCTTTCTTGCATTGCAGGAGATATGTGACAGTTATTGTGTTGATACATAGTTCAAATTTTTTAAGTGA
Source organism: Tragelaphus eurycerus (assembly GCA_935064755.1). Lineage (NCBI taxonomy): Eukaryota > Metazoa > Chordata > Mammalia > Artiodactyla > Bovidae > Tragelaphus > Tragelaphus eurycerus. Next base: position 448 of record CAKXYN010000591.1, read on the forward strand.
TCTAGGACTGTATTTTTTACAGTCATCTAGAACTGTATTACGGAGAAGGCAATGGCACCCCACTCCAGTACTTCTTGCCTGGAAAATCCCATGGTAGGAGGAGCCTGGTAGGCTTCAGTCCATGGGGTCGCTAAGAGTCAGACATGACTGAGCGACTTCACTTTCACTTTTCACTTTCATGCATTGGAGAAGGAAATGGCACCCCACTCCAATATTCTTGCCTGGAGAATCCCAGGGACAGGGGAGCCTGGTGGGCTGCCGTCTATGGGGTCACTCAGAGTCGGACACGACTGAAGTGACTTAGCAGCAGCAGCAGGACTGTATTATTTCCAGTATATTTCTGATAATATTTCCAATAATACAGCCTGCAAAGTATCCCCATTGGGAAGAAGTTAGCCTCACAATTGAAAGGCTGAAATTAAACATCCATCAAGAGAAGACTGTCTAGGTCTTGGTTAATTTAAAATGCACCACCCTGATGGTACAGTGGTTGGAAGTCCGCCTGCCAAAGCAGGCAACCCAGGTTGATCCCTTGTCCAGAAAGAGTCCACATGCCTTGGAGCAACTAAGCCCTTGCACCACAACTACTGAAGTCTGAGAGCCTAAAGCCTGTGCTCTGCCACAAGTGAAGCCACTGCAATGAGAAGCCTGAGCATGGCAAAGAAGAGGAGCCCCCACTTGCTGCAACTAGAGAAAGCCTGAGAGTAGCCTTGGAGACCCAGCACAGTCAAAAATAAATAAATAAACTTTTTGAATGGCATGAAAAGGGTGACAACAGATGGAATATCTACTATTTACTTTATCACTGTAAGATGTTAGGTAACCACGATGTTCTACTGCCGGGGTCCAGCCCCGGTGGATCCAGGGATTTTGAAGGGGAGACGGCATAGGTGATCAGGAAACAACAGCTTATTAAAATATTAATTAAAGATATAAAGAATAATAGAAATGAGGATAGCTCAGTGAGGAGGAAATTCAGTGAAGAAAAGCAGATGAAATGATAGCTCAGTGAGAAGGAAATTCAGTGAGAACATTTTGTGGAGAGAGGAGGCTGAATAATTCAGCTAGAAGGTAAGAGAAAGAACGACATGGGGAGACCCAGCTTCGGTGAACAAGGCCCCGTACTTTACTTTTCAAAGTAATTTTTATCTCTTAAGTTATGCATAGAGGATAATGAGGGAAGGGGTGGAGTCATGCAGGGACAGCAGTCCCTGAGCCAGGCTTTCAAACCTATCACATGCAAAAGTTTAGGTGAGTTACATCATCTTCTGGCCCAGAGGCCTATTAACATTTTAAGGAACTTATTTTCCCTAAAGGTGATTATTTTAAAGTCAGGCGCCACCCTCCAAAAGCATTGGCGTTGCATATCTATAGGGCAAAGTTGTGGTGGGCTGTAACAAAGATTAACTCAAGGGTCCCAGGTTACAAATATTAAGGCTACTACTTACATTTCAATACACTGCCAAGGACACAGTAGGTAAGGGATACGGAGACTTAGCAGCAAACATTGGCCCAACAAGTGAAAAACCCTTCACCAATACAATTTCTAATCAATCTTTTAACTGCTCAAAGGAATCTGTGTTTAGAAAGTTTAGAACATCTCATGTCTCTCACAGTTGGGAGGCTCTAAACAATCACATGTGGCTGGAAAAACCTATTCAGGCAGGCTAGAGGATTTCCAAAAGGAGTTTGTAGGCTGAAACACTGTCACACTCAGGAATTATTAACTGGAGCTGTAAGTTAGCTCTTTTTTCAGAGAAAGGTAGTGGGGGACAGCCCCCTGTAAAGTCAGAGGTGAGAACACAAAGCAGAAAGTAGGCAGACTCTGGCTTTTTTGGGGTAGATGCTCGAGAACCACCAAGGGGCTCCTGAGGCTCAATCTTGCCCTTGCATTATTGAGCCTCCCTCCTCACGACCTTTGTCATGGGCGAAGCGCTAATTCAAACCGGCTCCCAACATTCTACCAACTCCTCACACTTGTAAAAGAACCACAATAGATTCACTCAATTTATATTAACGTCGATAAGATTTTACATGGGAGGAAATGTATAATACCTTCAGTACTAGTGCTGATTAACACGGTGTGAGGCAAAGGAGATGATACAAATCTGAGTGACAGGAGAACCAAGGGCTCTTGGCACAAAACCCAGCAGAAGACTGGAGTCAGTTGCACCAGCCCAAGTGAAACAGCCTTGTGAAGATTTGCTGGGACTGTGAACACTGGTACAATGTGCTGTCACACTTTGATGTAATGATGATATATTACATCAGATATAAAGGATATTCCCATTCTGACCAATGGAACTTAACAGAGAGCACAGAGTTAGGGCCACATGTATAGGATGTTAGTATGTGATTAAGGAGACATCACAAACCATTGAAGACAGGATGGTTTGTTTATTAGCTTTGGAAAGAGAAAAAACTGGATCTTTATCTAATTTACATGTAAATATCAACTCTAATATAGAAGTCTTAAAGATATATAAAGTTAAATAAAATTTTAAAAAAGAAATGTTAAAGATATAAATGTGAGGGTAAAACTATAAAGTTCATAGAAAAGAGTATCCACGTATGTATTTGTGATCCAGAGATGGAGGAAAATTCTTAAATAAAACTCCAAAAGCACAAAACATAAGGAAGAAAATGGCAAATTTTGTGAAAATTAGGAATTTATTTTCAGATAGAGAATGGGAAAAGACAATGTCTAAAATATGGCAAGGGATACAAGGAGTATTTGAGTCATTAAGGAAAAGACAACAACCGCAATAGAAAAATGGGTGGAGGGATAGAAAAAAATAGTTTACAGACAACACACAATAAGTAACAAGCTTACAAAGAGATGCACAAATCATTAGCAACCATAAAAATGCAAATAAGTAGTTATGTTGTATGCATTAGACCAGAAAAAAATGATGCCTGCATCATGCCATGTGTATAAGGGAGGGGCGGAGCTGGTGTGGCCTCTCTGAGTTTCACAGTGAAGTGTCACTCTACTGTCCAGGAGCGCAGCCAGCCCAATTCTGTGCCCTTGCCTTGGCATGATCCAGCTCTCTGTTTTCCCAGTCTAACGTCATTGCTGTTGTTGCCATGTAGTCGCTCAGTTGTGTCTGACTCTTTAACAAGCCCATGGACTGTAGCTCACCAGGCTCCTCTGTCCACGGGATTTCCCAGGAAAGAATCCTAGAGCGGGTTGCCATTTCCTTCTCAAGGGGATCTTCCTGACCCAGGGATCAAACCCATGAAGCCTGTTCCAGTCTAATATCTTCCATAAAAAAAATAGTTTTGCTTCAAGTACACAGATTAATGTCTTAAGAAAACTAAACATTTTATTGCAGGGTTGGTCTCAAAGGACATAGTGGCAATCTCTGCTATCTCTTTTGTTGGTGTTGTTATAAAAAAAGAAAACCTCCCTAGTTAGAAATAACTTTTGCAGATACAGTTTTTGTTCTATCTGCTATTCTTGCAGCTGCAGGAGAGACGGGACATTTCTATTTCTTATCTTGAGGAAACTTCTTTCTCCAGAGATTATTAGGGCCTATAGTCTTCAAGGCTAAGTGCTAGAAACACACTGTTCAACCCTGAAAGAGGTGCAGCCCTGAGAGAAAAAGAAATCCTATGGAACAGAAAAGGTCAAAATAGGATTACTAACCAATGGAATATGGAATACTTACAGTCAGAAAATGGAATGTCCTTTGGACAGCAGATCAAACTCCTTTAATCAATCCTTTGATCAAAGGAGAACAAACCATTCAATACTAAAGGAAACCAACCCTGAATATTCATTGGAAAGACTGATGCTGAAGCTCCATGCTCTGACCACCTGCTGCGAACAGCTGACTCGCAGGAAAAGACCCTGACTCTGCGAAAGACGGAGGGCAGGAGGACAAGGGGGCCACAGAGGATGAGATGGTTGGATGGCATCACAGACTCAATGGACACGAGTTTGAGCAAACTCCAAGTGATAGTGAAGGACAGGGAAATTTGGCATGCTGCAGTCCATGGGGTCCCTAAGAGTCAACATAACTGAGTGACTGAACAACAGCAACAACAGATAGAATATGGACCACGAAGATTACTGAATCCATTATGGCTTTATTCATAATACACCCTTGTATTTTCCATTATGAATTTCTGCTTGTGGTTCTGATACATTTATCAATTTTTATTTTCTCTAATCTCTATAATTCATGTGCATTATTTATGTGTATGTATGTGTTTACATATTCAGCATTGTTATGATTCACCGAGTCACCCATAATTCCTGTGCTCTAACAGACCCAACTCCCTTCCATAAGAGACACTGTTTTCCTCAATAAAAAGTAACTGTGGCTGACTTCCCTGGGTTGAGAAAGGACCAGGAGGGGAAAACGACTTCCTCTCAAGGACATGAATCGTATCCAACCCAAACAAAGGTGCCTGGCCCTGAATTTTCATGTTTCCATGATTCCTCCACTTCTTGACATGTTTGTTCCCGGGAACTTGTATAAGACAAGGAAAATAGAGGGAAGGGAGCAGCACTGGAGGCGGTTCCAGATGCACAGATAGAAATTGGTTCTTGGTTGGGCTTGTAGGTGCTGCTGAGTAATGAACAGGAGATCAAGGTGGCAGTTTCTGGAGCAGGATTCCACCGTCCAGTCCTCCTGTGTCCATGCCCCACACAGAGAGCTCCGAGGACAGGCTAGGGGACTAGACCTGGGGACAGAGAAGAAGACAGGACACAGCGGCACGGAGTGAGAAGTCCTGTCAGCAAAGGGCCTGGAAATGGCCCCAGTGTCTCCAGAGGGGCCTGGGGAAGGAGCGGGTCTGATTGGGAAGGCTGGAGAGGGTGTCTGTCCTGAATGATGCTGAGATTGTATCCACAACCAAACACACAGACACAGGCTCAGCCTTCACGTCAGTGTCCAGCCATCAGTCCTGGAACTAACAGGTTGTCCTTATACCAAGAATGACACACAATCTCAGTATTCCATCTCTTCAGCATTTATTAAATCTGCTGCCTTCTGAAGACAGAGAGCTCTCTAGGTCAGTGTCCCTGCCCTTGGGGACTCACAGCCCCATCTCCTGAGCAGAGAGAGAGGCAGCTCAGTACTTGTCAGGCAGGCCAGCAGGTCTGAAGTGGTTGGGGTCTTTGCCGCTCCGGCCTCATTCATCGGCAAACTGGTCGGCCTTCGAGTCCTCCCGTACCTGGTCCCTGGTCATACCCTTAAGCAGAGGGTCCGTGATTCCCTGAATAGTCTCTCTGGAAAGGAAGAGGGCAGGGAGGGGATTAATCCAGGACTATGAGCCACAGCCCCACCCTCCCCATCTCTCCTCTTTCCAAGGGATCAATGACTCTGAGAGGAGCCAGGGAAAGAGGGGCTACAACCCTGAGTCTCCCTGGGCTCCGCCCACCTCAGCCCTGTGCTGGGTGAACAGCACCCATAGAGGGAGGGTGGAGAGTCACTTGTCCCACCAAGTTGCTCTGCTCTTCAGCCCCTCAGACCTCACACTGGGCACAGAGCAGGAGGGTGGGTAAGAGGAGGAGGGCCCACAGCCTACAGGAAAGTTCTCCAGGGCTTGGCCCCTCCAGGTTGTCCCAGGCAGCCAAGCTCTGCTCACCCATCCCTGCATCTCCAGGGGCCCTGGTACCTGATCACTTTAGCAGCCCAGGCGCCCCCGGGCCCCTTTGGGCAGCGTCATAGTTTCCGCGAGCGTGGAAGTATTTGTCTGCACCCTTGTAGTTGGCTTCTTTCCTGTCTTTGTAAGCTTTCCACATGTCTTTAGCCCCTGGGAGGAAAAGAAAATGATGAGATGAATCTGATCGTATTTTAGTGAAAGAGAGAAATAAATCATTTCCTCCCACTGATTTTAGGTGTCAGCCTTCGACTAAGCCCTTGGAGATTATTGCATTGGCTTGAAATGAATACTTCTTTACTTCTCACTTACTTTCCTGATCTGAAATTGTTAGTATCACACTTGGTACAAGGTTCATTCTGTTTGATTTCATTCTAAGTCTGTTGATACTTTGTTTCTGGAGGTGTGTGATATGTTTGAGGAAGAGGTCAATGCTCTTTCTTTAAGGGATGTTTGCTTATACAATGAACCTCCACCTGGAAAGATGCAGGAGAGGCTCTGACCAGAGCTTGAGAAGAAAGACAATACTGAGAAAGGCTGTGCATATAGGATACTTCCAGCCTGGTCAAGGGGAGAAATCCAGGCGTGGGGACTAACTCGGGCCTGAGTACATCTGAATACTCAGGGCATGTCTGCACATGGGCAACCGTCAGAATTAAATCAGCAGGTGATAAAGGTGAGCTCCCTAAGAGGGCTTTGAAGAAACAGGGTAATCAGATGCAGAAAAAGGGCAACTGACCCACCAGCTCTAAAGTTCAGTATTCTCTCCAGTAAAATGGAGGAGTAATGCCTCCCTCAGGGTGGCTATGTAGAAGAACTGAGGAAATACAGGTTGAGTTTATAGAACATTGTTGGTGCTCACTATACCATCACCTCTCTGGTCCTCAGAAGAGTAGGGCAAAAAATAAATAAATAAATAAAGGAACTAAAGTAGGATGAAGATCAGGGAGGATGGGCAGAAAACCCAACCTAGATAGAATAAAATGGCAAAGGTTTACAAGATTCGCTCATTAGGGAAAAGAGGAAAATATAACGTGGATTATAATCATAGTTCATGTAATATCTCTGTGAGATAACTCATCTTTATTTTGGGTATTAGCTATTTCAAGTGTTCAGAAAACTAGTTTTGTTGAAAAAGTGAAGTCTCTCAGGCATGTCAGATTCTTTGCGATCCCATGGACTGTAGCCCACCAGGCTCCTCGATCCATGGAATTTTCCAGATAAAAATACCGGAGCAGGTTGCCATTTCCTTCTCCAGGGGATCTTCCCAACCCAGGGATCGAACTTGGGTCTCCTAGATTGTAGGCAGACACTTTACTGTCTGAGCCACCAGGGAAGTTTGTAGCTTTGTTGAGGACTATAATATTCTTGCTATAGGTATTCACCCTGAGTTACAGACTTAAATAGTTCCCTGGAGTCGTCTGCTGCTGCTGCTGCTAAGTCGCTTCAGTCGTGTCCGACTCTGTGCGACCCCATAGACGGAAACCCACCAGGCTGCCCCGTCCCTGGGATTCTCCAGGCAAGAACACTGGAGTGGGTTGCCATTTCCTTCTCCAATGCATGAAAGTGAAAAATCAAAGTGAAGTCGTTCAGTCGTGTCCGACTCTTAGCAACCTCAGGGATTGCAGCCCACCAGGCTCCTCCGCCCATGCGATTTTCCAGGCAAGAGTACTGGAGTGGGGTGCCATTGCCTTCTCCGCCCTGGAGTCTAGAGTGACTTAATAAGGGCTTCCAAATGCACAACATAGTTGTCCCTTGGATGCAAAACCAGGTAGTGTTCTCAGTATTTACTGTGCACAAAATCAAGTGGGGTGCTTAATAATGGACAGATTTGCAGAGAGCCCCAGGGACTGTGATTCACAGAAGGGACCGCGTGTGGATCCAGGCACCTGCATCCCACAAAGCCCCCAGACCATGGGTGATTCTCAGGCAAGTCATCCTTGAACAACACTGACCTAAGAGATGGAAAAGATACTTTTATCTGGGTCTGTGTGAATTCAGATGGAATTAAGAACAAACTCTTAAAACAATTATTCAGCAATTATCACAAAAAATAATAACACCAAATAGTTTTGGGAAATAAATTATGGCCAGTTTGCTGTGGCTAGTGAGGTCTATGTCTCCTGCTATAGGATTCTCGCCAGGTCTCATCCTCAGCAGAACCATCATCAAGGAAACTCATGCTGCCATTTGCTGTGGGAAGGGAACTCTATCGGGTTTCCTTCCAAACCCAGCAACCCCCACTCTCTGCCATCTGCTCAGATAAAGAGCAGGACGCGTGTTCACAGACCCCTCACCCTCCACGTGTACTCTTGTCTGGGAGGCAGTAGAAGGGCCGAGGTTAACAGCAAGGTCTCAGGATGCTGGATTCAATCCTGCTCCGCAGGAGGATGTTGGACCCTATCTTAATCTCTTGGGGCAGCAGGTTCTCTGATAAGGGGTAATGGTCCCTACATTGCAGGGCTCAAGGATTAAACCCTGAGAGGGAAAACGAGTCGATTCCTGCACATAAAGCTCTTAGACAGTCCTACTGCTGCTGCTGCTGCTGCTGCTAAAAAATCAGGTATTTTAGTTACAAGTATTCAGTGGTTGCACCCACTTCTTCGCTACAGAGACTTGGAAATGAGCCACCTCTAGTTGCCCACGAGGGGGCAGCAGAGGCTTACTGGTATTTGGGAACATGTACCCCGCCCCCCTTGGCTCAGAGGTTAAAGCATCTGTCTGAAATGCGGGCGACTTGGGTTCGATTCCTGGGTCAGGAAGATCCCCTGGAGAAGGAAATGGCAACCCACTCCAGTATTCTTGCCTAGAGAATCCCATGGACGGAGGAGCCTGGTGGACTACAGTCCACGGGGTCACAAAGATTCGGACACGACTAAGCGACTTCTCACCCCCTCACCCGCCCCCTCAGATGTCTTCCTCACTCCAGCTGAAAGTACAGACTCAAACTTTATATGACCTCGGGCTTGGGGATCCCCCAAAAGAGTGCAAAGCTGGCCAGAAAATCTTCGGAAAGTGCTACCATGAAATCTAAGCTCCTTTTCTGCCCACCTGTGGCCTTTGCCCTGTGGGGATGTGTCCTCTGCTCAGGTGAATCCCGGGGAAGCAGACACAGCCTCCCCTGGCCCATCCTTTGGTCCTTACCTTGACCAGCTTCCTTGAGGAATGTCCCCCATCCCTGGCTGCTGACGCCCAGGATCAGGAAGCAGAAAATGATGCCCGTGGAAAGGTTCATCCTGCAACAGAGAGATGAGTGGACTCAACCAAGAATGACAGGTCTTGGGGCTGGGTTGTAATGTGGATACACTCTTACACTCCAAACATAACCCCTCTGAATTTTATCTCGATAGATAGACAGATGATAGGTTGTAACACAGAGGATCCAGCTCTCATTCCCACTGAATCCTGGGAAATCTAGTGATTTCCTGCATGAAGGACTGCAACGTGCTTTCAGCATAAACCACTTTCCAGTCCAGTCATCCTCTATCAGCCCTGAGACCCAGCTGCACTGCAAGTTTCCCAAAGGCATGAGCAGTGTGTTCATGCTGCCTCTCTGTGATATGAGACGAGGCGAACGAGGCACAGGTGTCTGTGGCCTGCGTGCTCACCCCAGCGCTGCTGCACAGAAGAAACAGACAAGGAGAGCCCTACTCCCCTGAAGTGCTCAATCTGGTGGATTCTAATGGTCAGAACAGTAGATTCAGGAAGGAAGCAGAGAGCTGGGCTGCAGCACAAGAGTGCTGCTGAAGAGAAAGTCTCCGAAGAGGAAAAGTGTTGGAGAGTTCCAGCGCCTCACCTTTGGCTGTGACCTGCTGCTGAGGCTCCTGGTGAAGCTGAGCTGCCTGTGCTGCCTGCCTGGGAGACGGGGCCGGTGCTTTATATACTGACACTTGGCCAGTGGAGCAAATGAGAAATGGAGTGGAAGCCAAAAAACAAAAAAGAAGGAAGGAAAGTTTGGGAAATCCCTCCTGACCAGAACACAGCATTCAAAACAGCAGTGCTATTCTTCACTCACATCACATTTTCCTAGATTGTGCAATTTGCAGTTTTCAGAATGTAGCATGTTGGACCTTTTCTTTCCATTTCAAGTCTAACTCCAGTGGCAAAAGTGTTTTCATCCCCCACAGTATAGTGTATTGACATTTGCTGTGAAGGGTGTGTATGCTTAGGTACTCAGTTGTATCCAACCCTTTGGGACCCCATGGACTGTAACCTGCCAGGCTCCTCTCTCCATGGGACTCTCCAGGCAAGAATACTGGAGTGGGTAGCCATTGTCTTCTCCAGAGGAGCTTCCAGACCCAGGAATAGAACCAACCTGGGTCTCTTGTACTGCAAGTGGATTCTTTACCATCTGAGTCACCCGGAAATTCCAAAGATTAACATTTAAAAAGGAGAGTTGAGTAAAGAATGTGAGCATAAAGGGCAGATGGAACAGCTGAACGGGTCCATTACAAGGAACAGCTCAGGATGAAGCTGGGACCTCAGGCTACAGCAGCAGGAAAGGAAGGAGATAGAAACTCAGGAAAATCAAACTTCTAGCACCCACATGGGGTGGATTTAGTACTGGAAAAGGGAGTCTTCCAGCTTCAAGTGTATTCATGATCAGATGCTGTTGATGGTCATAACAGTAGGTCTTATTAAGAGGTCATTATAATCCTGAGAAGGATGAACTATAGTGTAGAAATCTGCTGTGATACTGTATAGAAATGACACCATAAAAATGAACAGGAAAACTCTAGATGTCTGTTAAATTATCAGGATAGAAGGTTCAGGAAGGATACAGAGAAAGCTGATTTATCTTAAGAATGCTGGAGTGTATGATGTCAGAGAATAGCTGTATCAATCAGAAAAGCAGGGCTGAGCTTTATTCTGTGAGTTCAGGAAGATAATCTTGGGAGGAAATTTCATGCAGGTGCTCTCACAGGGATGGCATCTCTGATGAACTCTGTGCCCCGTCTCTGCCTCTTCATCCTAAAGGGAAATTTCAAAGGTCACTGTTTTCCCAGAGGAGGAGGGGTGAGGCATGTGTAATATGTCAGAGATGGTGGGGACCCAGAGGACATGGAACTGCTCTTCCTGACGGTGGGTCCCTGGGCTGGAAGCCTGGGAACGGCAGGAGAGCAAGTAAGGCCCAGCCCAGGAGCACCACCTCAGGATTCCTGCCTGGAGTGTTCACAGGAGAGCAGGAATGTGAGCCATGCATTGGAGACACAGGGAAGTGATGTCCAAGACAGATGCAAGCAAATCACAGAGACTTGCCAACTGAGACGAGGGGAGATGGTAAATTAGAGTCTGGAAGGACCTGGGACTTGTGCTCAAGTAGTAATCCTGAGAAGAAGGAGGGCGAAGCATTTCCAATTTGTTACAAGACTCAGGGAAATATGAGCAGGACGTTAGAAAGAAGAGCACCGGCCCAGGAGGAAGCACCCCAGCTGAGGAAGACACTGTGTTCTGGGAACCACGGTCTTAGATGTGCTGTTGGTGTTTAGTCACCAAGTTCGTGTCCGACTCTTTAGTGACTCCATGGGCTGTAGCCCCTCAGGCTCCTCTGTGGGATTCTCCAGGGAAGAGTACTGGAGCACGTGGACATTTCCTTCTCCAGGGGATCTTCCTGACCCAGGAATAGAACCCACGTGTACTGAATTGCAGGCGGATTCTTTACCACTGAGCCACCTGAGACGCCCTGTCTTAGAGTGGAACCTCTCAGAAATAGAATGATGCCTCTTTCTGGGTCTGGGACATATTTTATTTCCTGTAGGTGTAATGAGGTGAACATGTAGGGTGGTAACTGTCTAAAGGATTGCTCTGTCTGTTTGCTTTTTATCCAAGGCAAAGCTAAGCAGTATTTAAATATTCTCAACAGAACTTACACTCCTTCGAAAGTTGGGGTTCCCTGAGGTCGGGGTAGTCTAGGTCCCTGAGCTGGCTTAGCTGACTTGGTCCCAGGAGTAGACATGGTGGGGAGAGGGGATGCTGTCAACCATCTATAGTCATCAGCCCTGGACGTGCCCTGGGGCAACTCCACAGAGGCGGGCTGTGATGTCCACATCTCTTCTTCTACCTTCCTCGGGGCAGAAATCATGGGCCAGTGATCACATTCTTTTCCAACTCTGACTCTGTTTGGAGCCATTCGATACTGGAATTCCACTTCCCACTCAAAGGCATCATTCCAGTCATTTATTATTTGATAAAATCATTAGAGACAAAGCAAACAACTTCTAGACACCAAGTCAGGCATTGCAAGTTCTCTTCCTTGGTACTTAAGACACTCAGTCTTACTGGAAGGAACACCGAGTTTTGCAGGGCCATGCTTAGAACAATAGACAGCAGGGGCGGTCAGCTCTTCTCACTTGTTTGTCCCTCCAAAGAAAACCATCCTGTCATGGTGATTTCAGAATCCTCAGGCCTTAAGGGATTTCCCAGGAATCTCCATGTGAAGCTGTGTCCTGGTTTGCAAGATGGTCTCTGTTAGTGTCTGTTGTCTCCAATTAATAGTTAATAGTGAGTGAAAATTAGCAAATTGTTTTATTTTTGAAAGAGACCTGGTGTATATAATAAATTAGCAGGTACCCCTCCCCTAATAGCCATGTGTGATAAGACTACTGAGAGGTTTAAGAGACCTTCATTTTCTGTTATAATTAAGAGAAGACAAGAACACCAAAGCTTTGCAACAAAAAACAAAACCCCACAGGATACCCTGATCATGAATAACACTTGTGGCCTAGGTCTCAAAGTTTATGATATAGAAAAAACACCTGTATTTGTTGCAGCTGCAGAAGAGAGGATAGTCTCTCCTCATACTGGCAGTGGGGAGGACATGTAGCTTCTCTAAAGCCAAACCCTGGAATTCCACTAGATAGCATCCAGAAAGAGAGAGAGAGACAGGCCTGTGAAGTTCACAGTTTAGCAAAAGGAAAACACAGCTTTAGCACCAGAAAGGCTGGCTTCTCTCCTCTTCCTCCTATAGTACACCAGGGAGATTAAAATGAAATAGCACTGAAGAAACTATTAATGCCCTGTACATTGTTGAATATGTAGCCACATTTTTTTTCTCAAAAAAAGAAAAGACAGGTGAGGGTTGGACTCAACACGTCAGAAAAGGAAACATACTGCACAGCTGCTCTGAGCTTCCTGCTACTGCTGCTGCTGCTAAGTCCCGTCAGTTGTGTCCAACTCTGTGTGACTCCATAGACGGCAGCCCACCAGCCTCCCCCGTCCCCGGGATTCTCCAGGCAAGAACACTGGAGTGGGTTGCCATTTCCTTCTCCAATGCATGAAAGTGAAAAGTGAAAGTGAAGTCGCTCAGTCGTGTCCGACTAGTAGCGACCCCATGGACTACAGCCTACCAGGCTCCTCTATCCATGGCATTTTCCAGGCAAGAGTACTGGAGTGGGGTGCCATTGCCTTCTCCGTGAGCTTCCTGAGGATCTCTGTTTATCTGGTAGAGGGAAGCAGCCCCCTGATTCTGAGGTGACCTGCTAGGAGTGGGTCATCTCTGCTCTAGGGGGCTCCTCACTCTGCCCCTGGTCCAAAACAGCCTCCACTGACTGCTGGTGTCATAAGAAAAGACCGACTTCCTAGAATCTCACACAAATCTGACGCCAGTCACTGCAAACCTGGAAACCAGATCCACCACATTTCTCCTCTCAGCAAACCGCTGGCAACTCACAGGGAAGACAACACCCACAGTTCATGCGTGTACACCAGTGACTTCTGGCAGAAGCCACAACAGTCAACGCCAACAACAGCTACAACACAGCACAACATGGAACTCTTTGCAATGACTCTAGAATCTCTCAGCATAAAAGGTCTTCAGCAGCATTATTCTGAGCTGGTTAAAACCAGTTCACAGAGGTAGAGTCTCCACACAGACCCAAGTGAGTGAGATTTATCCGGATTCCTCTGTCCTGGTTCAAAGTTAAACTTAATATGGAGCCTCAGATCTCCGTTTAATCAACTCATGGTGGCACATCATTTGCTAATTTAGATGAAGGAACAGCCTCAAACTTTTTAAGTAAGCACCTTTTTGTTGCTGTTGTTGTAAAGAGACATAGATGTCTTTAGGAAGTTAGTTAAGTATTAAATAAGCAAAAGTGGCTATCACAGCTCTCTTCTTCCCAGTATCCCCTACTAAGGCCAGTGGTTTTCCAGGAGAGTCTGCTAAAATCTCAGAGGACAGTTAATAGTATGTTACACAGGATGATATAGAAAACTAATCAAGAGTAGAGATGTACAGCTCATTTTAAAGTAGAGTAACTTGATTCTAAAGTAAGAGATGGGCAATACAAGAAAACAATAGTCCCATTTCGCCTCTAAAGGTGCAAACAATTCAAACAGAGCATAGTATTACCAAACCAAATATGAGCAATAAAAATCCCTCATAACTAAGTGAGGTTTCCTCTTGGAATGCAAGAATTGGTCAACATTATGACTACAATTATGGTAATTCCTCGCTAGTAAAGTAATGCTCAAAATTCTCCAAGCCAGGCTTCAGCAATATGTGAACCGTGAACTTCCTGATGTTCAAGCTGGTTTTAGAAAAGGCAGAGGAACCAGAGATCAAATTGCCAACATCCGCTGGATCATGGAAAAAGCAAGAGAGTTCCAGAAAAACATCTATTTCTGCTTTATTGACTATGCCAAAGCCTTTGACTGTGTGGATCACAATAAACTATGGAAAATTCTGAAAGAGATGGGAATACCAGACCACCTGATCTGCCTCTTAAGAAATCTGTATGCAGGTCAGGAAGCAACAGTTAGAACTGGTCATGGAACAACAGACTGGTTCCAAATAGGAAAAGGAGTACGTCAAGGCTGCATATTGTCACCATGTTTATTTAACTTATATGCAGAGTACATCATGAGAAATGCTGGACTGGAAGAAACACAAGTTGGAATCAAGATTGCTGGGAGAAATATCAATAACCTCAGATATGCAGATGACACCACTCTTATGGCAGAAGGTGAAGAGGGGCTAAAAAGCCTCTTGATGAAAGTGAAAGTGGAGAGTGAAAAGGTTGGCTTAAAGCTCAACATTCAGAAAACGAAGATCATGGCATCTGGTCCCATCACTGCATGGGAAATAGATGGGGAAACAGTGGAAACAGTGTCAGACTTTGTTTTTCTGGGCTCCAAAATCACTGCAGATGGTGACTGCAGCCATGAAATTGAAAGACGCTTACTCCTTGGAAGGAAAGTTATGACCAACCTAGATAGCATATTCAAAAGCAGAGACATTACTTTACCAACAAAGGTTCGCCTAGTCAAGGCTATGATCTTTCCTGTGGTCATGTATGGATGTGAGAGCTGGACTGTGAAGAAGGCTGAGCGCCGAAGAATTGATGCTTTTGAACTGTGGTGTTGGAGAAGACTCTTGAGAGTCCCTTGGACTGCAAGAAGATCCAACCGGTCCATTCTGAAGGAGATCAATCCTGGAATTTCTTTAGAAGGAATGATGCTAAAGCTGAAACTCCAGTATTTTGGCCACCTCATGCGAAGAGTTGACTCATTGGAGAAGACTCTGATGCTGGAAGGGATTGAGGGCAGGAGGAGAAGGGGACGACAGAGGATGAGATGGCTGGATGGCATCACTGACTTGATGGGTGTGGGTCTGGGTGACCTCCGGGAGCTGGTGATGGACAGGGAGGCTTGGCGTGCTGCGGTTCATGGGGTCGCAAAGAGTCGGACACGACTGAGCGACTGATCTGATCTGATCTGATCTGATCACATTATTAGCCAAATGAGAAATATAATATTATCTTGATTGATCAAAAAAGGAGGAAAATCCTTTAAGGATCATAAGAGACTACTATCAGCAATTATATGCCAATAAAATGGACAACTGGCAAGAAATGTAAAAATTCTTAGAAAAGTACAACTTTCCAAAACTGAACCAGGAAGAAATAGAAAATCTTAACAGACCCATCACAAGCAAGGAAATTGAAAGAGTAATCAAAAATCTTCCAGCAAACAAAAGCCCAGGTCCAGACGGCTTCACAGCTGAATTCTACCAAAAATTTAGAGAAGACTCAACACCTATCCTACTCAAACTCTTCCAGAAAATTGCAGAGGAAGGTAAACTTCCAAGCTCATTCTATGAGGCCACCATCACCCTAATACCAAAACCTGACAAAGATGCCACAAGAAAAGAAAACTACAGGCCAATATCACTGATGAACATAGATGCAAAAATCCTTAACAAAATTCTAGCAATCAGAATCCAACAACACATTAAAAAGATCATATACCATGACCAAGTGGGCTTTATCCCAGGGATGCAAGGATTCTTCAATATCCACAAATCAATCAATGTAATACACCACATTAACAAATTGAAAAATAAAAACCATATGATTATCTCAATAGATGCAGAGAAAGCCTTTGACAAAATTCAACATCCATTTATGATAAAAAAAAAAAAAAAAAACTCTCCAGAAAGCAGGAATAGAAGAAACATACCTCAACATAATAAAATTATATATGACAAACTCACGGCAAACATTATCCTCAATGGTGAAAAATTGAAAGCATTTCCCCTAAAGTCAGGAACAAGACAAGGGTGCCCACTTTCACCATTACTATTCAACATAGTTTTGGAAGTTTTGGCCACAGCAATAAGAGCAGAAAAAGAAACAAAAGGAATCTAGATTGGAAAAGAAGTAAAACTCTCACTGTTTGCAGATGACATGATCCTCTACATAGAAAACCCTAAAGACTCCACCAGAAAATTACTAGAGCTAATCAATGAATATAGTAAAGTTGCAGGATATAAAATCAACACACAGAAATCCCTTGCATTCCTATACACTAATAATGAGAAAATAGAAAGAAAAATTAAGGAAACAATTCTATTCACCATTGCAAGTAAAAGAATAAAATACCTAGGAATACATCTACCTAAAGAAACAAAAGACCTATATATAGAAAACTATAAAACACTAGTGAAAGAAATCAAAGAGGACGCTAATAGATGAAGAAATATACCATGTTCATGGATCAGAAGAATCAATATGGTGAAAATGAGTATACTACCCAAAGCAATCTATAGATTCAATGCAATCCCTATCAAGCTACCAATGGTATTTTTCACAGAGCTAGAACAAATAACTTCACAATTTGTATGGAAATACAAAAAACCTCGAATAGCCAAAGCTATCTTGAGAAAGAAGAATGGAACTGGAGGAATCAACCTGCCTGACTTCAGGCTCTACTACAAAGCCACAATCATCAAGACAGTATGGTACTGGCACAAAGACAGAAATTTAGATTAATGGAACAAAATAGAAAGCCCAGAGATAAATCCACACACATATGGACACCTTATATTGAAAAAGGAGGCAAGAATATACAGTGGATTAAAGACAATCTTTAACAAGTGGTGCTGGGAAAACTGGTCAACCACATGTAAAAGAATGAAACTAGAGCACTTTCTAACACCAGACACAAAAATAAACTCAAAATGGATTAAAGATCTAAATGTAAGACCAGAAACCATAAAACTCCTAGAGGAAAGCATAGGCAAAACACTCTCTGACAGACATCACAGCAGGATCCTCTATGACCCACCTCCCAGAATATTGGAAATAAAATCAAAAATAAACAAATGGGACCTAATTAAAATTAAAAGCTTCTGCACAACAAAGGAAACTATAAACAAGGTGAAAAGACAGCCTTCAGAATGGGAGAAAATAATAGCAAATGAAGCAACAGACAAAAAACTAATCTCAAAAATATACAAGCAACTCCTGTAGCTCATTTCCAGGAAAATAAATGACCCAATCAAAAATTGGGCCAAAGAACTAAATAGACGTTTCTCCAAAAAGACTTCAGATCAGATCAGATCAGATCAGTCGCTCAGTCGTGTCCGACTCTTTGCGACCCCATGAACTGCAGCACGCCAGGCCTCCCTATGCATCACCAGCTCTCGGAGGTCACTCAGACTCACATCCATCGAGTCAGTGATGCCATCCAGCCATCTCATCCTCTGTCGTCCCCTTCTCCTCCTGCCCTCAATCCCTCCCAGCATCAGAGTCTTCTCCAATGAGTCAACTCTTCGCATGAGGTGGCCAAAATACTGGAGTTTCAGCTTTAGCATCATTCCTTCCAAAGAAATCCCAGGGCTGATCTCCTTCAGAATGGACCGGTTGGATCTCCTTGCAGTCCAAGGGACTCTCAAGAGTCTTCTCCAACACCACAGTTCAAAAACATCAATTCTTCGGCGCTCAGCCTTCTTCACAGTCCAGCTCTCACATCCATACATGACCACAGGAGAGACCATAGCCTTGACTAGGTGAACCTTTGTTGGCAAAGTGATGTCTCTGCTTTTGAATATGCTATCTAGGTTGGTCATAACTTTCCCTCCAAAGAGTAAGCGTCTTTTAATTTCATGGCTGCAGTCACCATCTGCAGTGATTTTGGAGCCCAGAAAAATAAAGTCTGACACTGTTTCCACTGTTTCTCCATCTATTTCCCATGTAGTGATGGGACCAGATGCCATGATCTTCGTTTTCTGAATGTTGAGCTTTAAGCCAACCTTTTCACTCTCCACTTTCACTTTCATCAAGAGGCTTTTTAGCCCCTCTTCACTTTCTGCCATAAGGGTGGTATCATCTGCATACAGATGGCTAACAAACACATGAAAAGATGCTCAACATCACTCATAATCAGAGAAATGCAAATCAAAACCACTATGAGGTACCATTTCACGCCAGTCAGAATGGCTGCGATCCAAGAGTCTACAAGCAATAAATGTCGGAGAGGGTGTGGAGAAAAGGGAACCCTCTTACACTGTTGGTGGGAATGCAAACTAGTACAGCCACTATGGAGAACAGTATGGAGATTCCTCAAAAAACTGGGAATAGAACTGCCTTATGATCCAGCAATTCCACTGCTGGGCATACACACTGAGAAAACCAGAATTGAAAGAGACACGTGTACCCCAATGTTCATCGCAGCACTGTTTATAATAGCCAGGACATGGAAGCAACCTAGATGTCCATCAGCCGATGAATGGATAAGAAAGTGGTGGTACATATACACAATGGAGAATTACTCAGCCATTAAAAAGAATACATTTGAATCAGTTCTAATGAGGTGGATGGAACTGGAGCTTATTATCGGGGAAGGCAATGGCACCCCACCCCAGTACTTTTGCCTGAAAAATCCCATGGACAGAGGATCCTGGTGGACTCCAGTCCATGGGGTCGCTAAGAGTCGGACACAACTGAGCGACTTCACTTTCACTTTTCACGTTCATGCATTGGAGAAGGAAATGGCAACCCACTCCAGTATTCTTGCCTGGAGAATCCCAGGGACAGGGGAGCCTGGTGAGCTTCTGTCTATGGGGTCGCACAGAGTCGAACACGACTGAAGTGACTTAGCAGTAGCAGCAGCTCTAGGAGCCTATTATACAGAGTGAAGGAAGCCAGAAAGAAAAACACAAATACAGTATACTAACGCATATATATGGAATTTAGAAAGATGGTAACAATAACCCTGTATACGAGACAGTAGAGGAGACACTGATGTATAGAACAGTCTTTTGGACTCTGGATAAGGGAGAGGGTGGGACGATTTGGGAGAATGGCATTGAAATATGTATAATATCATGTTTGAAACGAGTCGCCAGTCCAGGTTCGATGCCTGATACCGGATGCCTGGGGCTGGAGCACTGGGACGACCCAGAGGGATGGTATGGGGAGGGAGGAGGGTTCAGGATGGGGAACACGTGTATACCTGTGGCGGATTCATTTTGATGTATGGCAAAACCAATATAATACTGTAAAGTTAAGTAAAATTTAAAAAAAAAAAAAAGAAAACAGAACTTGAGGAAGGTGTTCTGAAAAAACCTTAATAGAATATTCTTTAGTGGCCATTTCTCCTTTCTTGCATTGCAGGAGATATGTGACAGTTATTGTGTTGATACATAGTTCAAATTGTTTACAGTAATCTAGGACTGTCTTTTTTACAGTAATCTAGGACGGTATTATGGAGAAGGCAATGGCACCCCATTCCAGTACTTCTTGCCTGGAAAAATCCCATGGACCGAGGAGCCTGGTAGGCTGTAGTCCATGGGGTCTCTAAGAGTCAGACATGACTGAGCGACTTCACTTTCACTTTTCACTTTCATGCATTGGAGAAGGAAATGGCACCCCACTCCAATACTTCTTGCCTGGAGAATCCCAGGGACGGGGGAGCCTGGTGGGCTGCCGTCTATGGGGTCACGCAGAGTCGGACACGACTGAAGTGACTTAGCAGCAGCAGCAGGACTGTATTATTTCCAGTATATTTCTGATAATATTTCCAATAATACAGCCTGCAAAGTATCCCCATTGGGAAGAAGTTAGCCTCACAATTGAAAGGCCGAAATTAAACATCCATCAAGAGCAGACTGTCTAGGTCTTGGTTAATTTAAAATGCACCACCCTGATGGTACAGTGGTTGGAAGTCCGCCTGCCAAAGCAGGCAGCCCAGGTTGATCCCTTGTCCAGAAAGAGCCCACATGCCTTGGAGCAACTAAGCCCTTGCACCACAACTACTGAAGTCTGAGAGCCTAAAGCCTGTGCTCTGCCACAAGTGAAGCCACTGCAATGAGAAGCCTGAGCATGGCAAAGAAGAGGAGCCCCCACTTGCTGCAACTAGAGAAAGCCTGAGAGCAGCCCTGGAGACCCAGCACAGTCACAAATAAATAAATAAACTTTTTAAATGGCATGGAAAGGGTGACAACAGATGGAATATCTACTATTTGCTTTATCACTGTAAGATGTTAGGTAACCACGATGTTCTACTGCCGGGATCCAGCCCCGGTGGATCCGGGGATTTTGAAGGGGAGATGGCATAGGCGATCAGGAAACAACAGCTTATTAAGATATTAATTAAAGATATAAAGAATAATAGAAATGAGGATAGCTCAGTGAGGAGGAAATTCAGTGAAGAAAAGCGGATGAAATGATAGCTCAGTGAGAAGGAAATTCAGTGAGAACATTTTGTGGAGAGAGGAGACTGAGTAATTCAGCTAGAAGGTAAGAGAAAGAACGACATGGGGAGACCCAGCTTCGGTGAACAAGGCCCCGTACTTTACTTTTCAAAGTAGTTTTTATCTCTTAAGTTATGCAAAGAGGATAATGAGGGAAGGGGTGGAGTCATGCAGTGACAGCAGTCCCTGAGCCAGGCTTTCAAACCTATCACACGCAAAAGTTTAGGTGAGTTACATCATCTTCTGGCCCAGAGGCCTATTAACATTTTAAGGAACTTATTTTCTCTAAAGGTGATTATTTTAAAGTCAGGCGCCACCCTCCAAAAGCATTGGCGTTGCACATCTATAGGGCAAAGTTGTGGTGGGCTGTAACAAAGATTAACTCAAGGGTCCCAGGTTACAAATATTAAGGCTACTACTTACATTTCAATACACTGCCAAGGACACAGTAGGTAAGGGATACGGAGACTTAGCAGCAAACATTGGCCCAACAAGTGAAAAACCCTTCACCAATACAATTTCTAATCAATCTTTTAACTGCTCAAAGGAATCTGTGTTTAGAAAGTTTAGAACATCTCATGTCTCTCACAGTTGGGAGGCTCTAAACAATCACATGTGGCTGGAAAAACCTATTCAGGCAGGCTAGAGGATTTCCAAAAGGAGTTTGTAGGCTGAAACACTGTCACACTCAGGAATTATTAACTGGAGCTGTAAGTTAGCTCTTTTTTCAGAGAAAGGTAGTGGGGGACAGCCCCCTGTAAAGTCAGAGGTGAGAACACAAAGCAGAAAGTAGGCAGACTCTGGCTTTTTTGGGGTAGATGCTCGAGAACCTCCAAGGGGCTCCTGAGGCTCAATCTTGCCCTTGCATTATTGAGCCTCCCTCCTCACGACCTTTGTCATGGGCGAAGCGCTAATTCAAACCGGCTCCCAACAGTCTACCAACTCCTCACACTTGTAAAAGAACCACAATAGATTCACTCAATTTATATTAACGTCGAGAAGAGTTTACATGGGAGGAAATGTATAATACCTTCAGTACTAGTGCTGATTAACACGGTGTGAGGCAAAGGAGATGATACAAATCTGAGTGACAGGAGAACCAAGGGCTCTTGGCACAAAACCCAGCAGAAGACTGGAGTCAGTTGCACCAGCCCAAGTGAAACAGCCTTGTGAAGATTTGCTGGGACTGTGAACACTGGTACAATGTGCTGTCACACTTTGATGTAATGATGATATATTACATCAAATATAAAGGATATTCCCATTCTGACCAATGGAACTTAACAGAGAGCACAGAGTTAGGGCCACATGTATAGGATGTTAGTATGTGATTAAGGAGACATCACAAACCATTGAAGACAGGATGGTTTGTTTATTAGCTTTGGAAAGAGAAAAAACTGGATCTTTATCTAATTTACATGTAAATATCAACTCTAATATAGAAGTCTTAAAGATATATAAAGTTAAATAAAATTTTAAAAAAAGAAATGTTAAAGATATAAATGTGAGGGTAAAATTATAAAGTTCATAGAAAAGAGTATCCACGTATGTATTTGTGATCCAGAGATGGAGGAAAATTCTTAAATAAAACTCCAAAAGCACAAAACATAAGGAAGAAAATGGCAAATTCTGTGAAAATTAGGAATTTATTTTCAGGTAGAGAATGGGAAAAGACAATGTCTAAAATATGGCAAGGGATACAAGGAGTATTTGAGTCATTAAGGAAAAGACAACAACCGCAATAGAAAAATGGGTGGAGGGATAGAAAAAATAGTTTACAGACAACACACAATAAGTAACAAGCTTACAAAGAGATGCACAAATCATTAGCAACCATAAAAATGCAAATAAGTAGTTATGTTGTATGCATTAGACCAGAAAAAAATGATGCCTGCATCATGCCATGTGTATAAGGGAGGGGCGGAGCTGGTGTGGCCTCTCTGAGTTTCACAGTGAAGTGTCACTCTACTGTCCAGGAGCGCAGCCAGCCCAATTCTGTGCCCTTGCCTTGGCATGATCCAGCTCTCTGTTTTCCCAGTCTAACGTCATTGCTGTTGTTGCCATGTAGTCGCTCAGTTGTGTCTGACTCTTTAACAAGCCCATGGACTGTAGCTCACCAGGCTCCTCTGTCCACGGGATTTCCCAGGAAAGAATCCTAGAGCGGGTTGCCATTTCCTTCTCAAGGGGATCTTCCTGACCCAGGGATCAAACCCATGAAGCCTTTTCCAGTCTAATATCTTCCATAAAAAAATAGTTTTGCTTCAAGTACACAGATTAATGTCTTCAGAAAACGAAATATTTTATTGCAGGGTTGGTCTCAAAGGACATAGTGGCAATCTCTGCTATCTCTTTTGTTGGTGTTGTTATAAAAAAAGAAAACCTCCCTAGTTAGAAATAACTTTTGCAGATACAGTTTTTGTTCTATCTGCTATTCTTGCAGCTGCAGGAGAAACGGGACATTTCTGTTTCTTATCTTGAGGAAACTTCTTTCTCCAGAGATTAGTAGGGCCTATAGTCTTCAAGGCTAAGTGCTAGAAACACACTGTTCAACCCTGAAAGAGGTGCAGCCCTGAGAGAAAAAGAAATCCTATGGAACAGAAAAGGTCAAAATAGGATTACTAACCGATGGAATATGGAATACTTACAGTCAGAAAATGGAATGTCCTTTGGACAGCAGATCAAACTCCTTTAATCAATCCTTTGATCAAAGGAGAACAAACCATTCAATACTAAAGGAAACCAACCCTGAATATTCATTGGAAAGACTGATGCTGAAGCTCCATGCTCTGACCACCTGCTGCGAACAGCTGACTCGCAGGAAAAGACCCTGACTCTGCGAAAGACGGAGGGCAGGAGGACAAGGGGGCCACAGAGGATGAGATGGTTGGATGGCATCACAGACTCAATGGACACGAGTTTGAGCAAACTCCAAGTGATAGTGAAGGACAGGGAAATTTGGCATGCTGCAGTCCATGGGGTCCCTAAGAGTCAACATAACTGAGTGACTGAACAACAGCAACAACAGATAGAATATGGACCACGAAGATTACTGAATCCATTATGGCTTTATTCATAATACACCCTTGTATTTTCCATTATGAATTTCTGCTTGTGGTTCTGATACATTTATCAATTTTTATTTTCTCTAATCTCTATAATTCATGTGCATTATTTATGTGTATGTATGTGTTTACATATTCAGCATTGTTATGATTCACCGAGTCACCCATAATTCCTGTGCTCTAACAGACCCAACTCCCTTCCATAAGAGACACTGTTTTCCTCAATAAAAAGTAACTGTGGCTGACTTCCCTGGGTTGAGAAAGGACCAGGAGGGGAAAACGACTTCCTCTCAAGGACATGAATCGTATCCAACCCAAACAAAGGTGCCTGGCCCTGAATTTTCATGTTTCCATGATTCCTCCACTTCTTGACATGTTTGTTCCCAGGAACTTGTATAAGACAAGGAAAATAGAGGGAAGGGAGCAGCACTGGAGGCGGTTCCAGATGCACAGATAGAAATTGGTTCTTGGTTGGGCTTGTAGGTGCTGCTGAGTAATGAACAGGAGATCAAGGTGGCAGTTTCTGGAGCAGGATTCCACCGTCCAGTCCTCCTGTGTCCATGCCCCACACAGAGAGCTCCGAGGACAGGCTAGGGGACTAGACCTGGGGACAGAGAAGAAGACAGGACACAGCGGCACGGAGTGAGAAGTCCTGTCAGCAAAGGGCCTGGAAATGGCCCCAGTGTCTCCAGAGGGGCCTGGGGAAGGAGCGGGTCTGATTGGGAAGGCTGGAGAGGGTGTCTGTCCTGAATGATGCTGAGATTGTATCCACAACCAAACACACAGACACAGGCTCAGCCTTCACGTCAGTGTCCAGCCATCAGTCCTGGAACTAACAGGTTGTCCTTATACCAAGAATGACACACAATCTCAGTATTCCATCTCTTCAGCATTTATTAAATCTGCTGCCTTCTGAAGACAGAGAGCTCTCTAGGTCAGTGTCCCTGCCCTTGGGCACTCATTTCCCCATCCCCTGAGCAGCGAGAGAGGCAGCTCAGTATTTGTTAGGCAGGCCAGGAGGTCTGAAGTGGTTGGGGTCTTTGCCGCTCCGGCCCCATTCGTTGGCAAACTGGTCGGCCTTCGAGTCCTCCCGTACCTGGTCCCTGGTCATACCCTTAAGCAGAGGGTCCGTGATTCCCTGAATAGTCTCTCTGGCATTACTGGAAAGGAAGAGGGCAGGGAGGGGATTAATCCAGGACTATGAGCCACAGCCCCACCCTCCCCATCTCTCCTCTTTCCAAGGGATCAATGACTCTGCGAGGAGCCAAGGAAAGAGGGGCTACAACCCTGAGCCTCCCTGGTCTCAGCCCACCTCAGCCCTGTGCTGGGTGAACAGCACCCATAGAGGGAGGGTGGAGAGTTGCCTGTCCCACCAAGTTGCTCTGCTCTTCAGCCCCTCAGACTTCACACTGGGCACAGAGCAGGAAGATGGGTAAGAGGAGGAGGGCCCACAGCTTGTCCCACCAAGTTGCTCTGCTCTTCAATCCCTCAGACCTCACACTGCAGAGCAGGAGGGTGGGTAAGAGGAGGAGGGCCCACAGCCTACAGGAAAGTTCTCCAGGGCTTGGCCCCTCCAGGTTGTCCTAGGCAGCCAAGCTCTGCTCACCCATCCCTGCATCCCCAGGGGCCCTGGTACCTGATCACTTTAGCAGCCCAGGCGCCCCCCGGGCCCCTTCGGGCAGCATCATAGTTTCCGCGGGCGTGGAAGTATTTGTCTGCACCCTTGTAGTTGGCTTCTTTCATGTCTTTGTAAGCTTTCCACATGTCTTTAGCCCCTGGGAGGAAAAGAAAATGATGAGATGAATCTGATCGTATTTTAGTGAAAGAGAGAAATAAATCATTTCCTCCCACTGATTTTAGGTGTCAGCCTTCGACTAAGCCCTTGGAGATTATTGCATTGGCTTGAAATGAATACTTCTTTACTTCTCACTCTTGAGAGTCCTTGGACTGCAAGAAGATCCAACCAGTCATATGAAGGAGATAATCCTGGAATTTCTTTGGAAGTATCAAACTCCAGCCACCCTCGAAGACTCATATGGGTGTTCTGATCTGTGGATACTTTGTTTCTGGAGCTGTGTGGATATGTTCTGATTCAAATTGTTAGTATCCCTGTACAAGGTTTATTCTGTTTGATTTCATTCTAAGTCTGTTGATACTTTGTTTCTGGAGGTGTGTGATATGTTTGAGGAAGAGGTCAATGCTCTTTCTTTAAGGGATGTTTGCTTATACAATGAACCTCCACCTGGAAAGATGCAGGAGAGGCTCTGACCAGAGCTTGAGAAGAAGAACAATACTGAGAAAGGCTGTGCATATAGGATACTCCCAGCCTGGTCAAGGGGAGAAATCCAGGCCTGGGGACTAACTCGGGCCTGAGTACATCTGAATACTCAGGGCATGTCTGCACATGGGCAACCGTCAGAATTAAATCAGCAGGTGATAAAGGTGAGCTCCCTAAGAGGGCTTTGAAGAAACAGGGTAATCAGATGCAGAAAAAGGGCAACTGACCCACCAGCTCTAAAGTTCAGTATTCTCTCCAGTAAAATGGAGGCGTAATGCCTCCCTCAGGGTGGTTATGTAGAAGAACTGAGGAAATACAGGTTGAGTTTATAGAACATTGTTGGTGCTCACTATACTATCACCTCTCTGGTCCTCAGAAGAGTAGGGCAATAAATAAATAAAGGAACTAAAGTAGGATGAAGATCAGGTAGGATGGGCAGAAAATCCAACCTAGATAGAATAAAATGGCAAAGGTTTACAAGATTAGCTCATTAGGGAAAAGAAGAAAATATAACGTGGATTATAATCATAGTTCATGTAATATCTCTGTGAGATAACTCATCTTTATTTTGGGTATTAGCTATTTCAAGTGTTCAGAAAAATAGTTTTGTTGAAAAAGTGAAGTCGCTCAGGCATGTCAGATTCTTTGCGATCCCATGGACTGTAGCCCACCAGGCTCCTCAATCCATGGGATTTTCCAGGTAAAAGTACTGGAATGGGTTGCCATTTCCTTCTCCAGGGGATCTTCCCGACCCAGGGATCGAACTTGGGTCGCCCGGATTGTAGGCAGACGCTTTACCGTCTGAGCAACCAGGGAAGTTTGTAGTTTTGTTGAGGACTGATATTTTTACTATAGCTATTCACCCTGAGTTACAGGTTTAAATAGTTCCCTGGAGTCTAGAGTTACTTAATAAGTGCTTCCAAATGCACAACATATTTGTCCCTTGGGTGCAAAACCAGGTAGTGTTGTCAGTATGTGCACAAAATCAAGTAGGGTGCTCAATAATGGACAGATATGCAGAGAGCCCCAGGGACTGGGGTTCAGGGAAGGGACCGTGTGTGGATCCAGGCACCTGCATTCCACAAAGCCCCCAGACCACGGGTAATTCTCATGCAAGTCATGCTTGAACAACACTGACCTAAGAGATGAAAAGATACTTTTATCTGGGCCTGTGTGAATTTAGATGGAATTAAGAACAAACTCTTAAAACAATTATTCAGTAATTATCACAGAAAAATAACATCATATAGTTTTGGGAAATAAATTATGGCCACTTTGCTCTGGCTAATGAGGTCTATGTCTCCTGCTATAGGACTCTCGCCAGGTCTCATCCTCAGCAGAACCATCATCAAGGAAACTCATGCTGCCATTTACTATGGGGAGGGAACTCTATCGGGTTTCCTGCCAAAGGCAGAAACCCCCACTCTCTGCCATCTGCTCAGACAAAGACCAGGACGCGTGTTCACAGACCCCTCACCCTCCATGTGTACTCTTATCTGGGAGGCAGTAGAAGGGCCGAGGTTAACAGCAAGGTCTCAGGATGCTGGGTTCAATCCTGCTCTGCTGGAGGATGTTGGACCCTACCTTAATCTCTTGGGGCAGCAGGTTCTCTGATAAGGGTTAATGGTCCCTACATTGCAGGACTCAAGGATTAAACCCTGAGGGGGAAAAGAAGTCGATTCCTGCACATAAAGCTCATAGACAGTCCTGCTGCTGCTGCTGCTAAAAAACAGGTATTTTAGTTATAAATACTTGATTTATATTGTTGTACCCACTTCCTTGCTACAGGAGACTTGGAAATGAGCCACCTCTAGTTGCCCACGAGGGGACAGCAGAGGCTTGCTGGTATTTTGGGAACAAGCACCCCACCGCCCAGATGTCTTCCTCACTCCAGCTGAAAGTACAGATTCAAACTTTATATGACCTCGGGCTTGGGAATCCCCCAAAAGAGTGCAAAGCTGGCCAAAAAGCTTTAGGAAGTGCTACCAGGTAAACTAAGCTCCTTTTCTGCCCACCTGTGGCCTTTGCCTTGTGGGGATGGGTCCTCTGCTCAGGTCAATCTTGGAGAAGCAGACACAGCGTCCCCTGACCCATCCTTTGGTCCTTACCTTGACCAGCTTGCTTGAGGAATGTCCCCCATCCCTGGCTGCTGACGCCCAGGATCAGCAAGCAGAAAATGATGCCCGTGGAAAGGTTCATCCTGCAACAGAGAGATGAGCGGACTCAACCAAGAATGACAGGTCTTGGGGCTGGGTTGTAATGTGGATACAGTATTACATTCCAAACATAAACCCCTCTGAATTTTATCTCGATAGATAGATGGATGATAGGTTGTAACACAGAGGATCCAGTTCTCATTTCCATATGAAATCTTGGAATCCCAGTGATTTCCTGTGTGAAGGATTGCAACAGGCTTTTAGCATAAACAACTTTCCAGTCCAGTCATCCTATATCAGCCCTGAAACCCAGCTGCACTGCAAGTTTCCCAAAGGCAAGAGGAGTCTGTTCATGCTGCCTCTCTGTGATACGAGACGAGGTGAACGAGGCACAGGAGTCTGTGGCCCACATGCTCACCCAATCACTGCCTGCACAAGAGACACAGACAAGGAGAGCCCTACTCCCTGATGTGCTCTCATCTGGTGGATTCTAATGGTCAGAACAGTAGATTCAGGAAGGAAGCAGAGTTGGACTGCAGCACAGAATGCTGCTGAAGAGAAAGTCTCCGAAGAGGAAAAATGTTGGAAAGTTCTACCTCCTCACCTTTGGCCGTGCCTTCCTGCTGAAGCTCCTGGTGAAGCCGAGCTGCCTGTGCTGCCTGCCTGGGAGACAGGGCCGGTGCTTTATATACTGACACTTGGCCAGTGGAGCAAATGAGAAATGGGGTGGAAGCCAAAAAAAAAAAGAAAGAAAAAAAAAAGAAATAAGGAAAGAAAGTTTGGGAAATCCCTCCTGACCAGAACACAGTATCCAAAACTTCCGGGAGCCAGCATGGGAGTTCCCACCCATGACAAAGGTCATGCAGAGAGGCCTGATATGCAAAGGCGAGTCAGGACTCGAGGGCCCCCCCACCACCCGGATCTGCCTGAGCATTTACCCCAAAACCAGAAAAAGAAATAAGGAAAGAAAGCTTGGGAAATCCCTCCTGACCAGAACACAGTATCCAAAACTTCCGGGAGCCAGCATGGGAGTTCCCACCCATGACAAAGGTCATGCAGAGAGGCCTGATATGCAAAGGCGAGTCAGGACTCGAGGGCCCCCCACCACCCGGATCTGCCTGAGCATCTACCCCAAAACCAGAAAAAGAAATAAGAAAAGAAAATTTGCGAAATCCCTCCTGACCAGAACACAGTATCCAAAACTTTGGGGAGCCAGCATGGGAGTTCCCACCCCTGACAAAGGTCATGCAGAGAGGCCTGATATGCAAAGGCGATTCAGGACTCGAGGGCCTCCCCGCCCCCCAGATCTGCCTGAGCATCTACCCCAAAACCAGAAAAAGAAATAAGGAAAGAAAGTTTGAGAAATCCCTTCTGACCAGAACACAGTATCCAAAACTTTTGGGAGCCAGCATGGGAACTCCCACCCATGACAAAGGTCATGCGGAGAGGCCTGAGATGCAAAGGCGAGTCAGGACTCGAGGGCCCCCCAGATCTGCCTGAACGTCTACCCCAAAACCAGAATCTATTTTACTATTTTACGACTTTCACCAACTCCTCTGACATCAACGGAGGACTATCCCTGATCACCTTTCTCTGAAGGAAATCAACTTAGAGCTCTAGTTAATTAGCCTTCTGGGCATAATAGGAGTGTTTCAATCCAAACCTCTCAGATGGTTCTCTAACTTGCCTGACAGTCCTGTACCCGGACTCCTACAGCTACACATACGATTGTTTACAGCCTCCCAACCGCGAGAGACACAGGAAGCTTAAGATATTCAAATAGTATAGAGCGTTTCAGAGAGTTAGGAATTGTTAGAATAGAACTAGTAGAAGATTTCATTGTTGAGCCAATGCTTGCTGCCAAGTTTCCACATCCCCTGTATTGTGTCCTTGGAAGTGTATTCATTAATATAGTTGGAGTATAGAAAAAATAAGTAGTGGCCTTGGTGCTAACAACCTTAGACCCTTAAGGTAATAAATTCTTTCCTTGTTGTAAACCCATTGCTCCTCTGCCCTATAGGAAAGCAACTTTATCTAACACCTTCAGAGGATGGTGCCAAACCTTAAAATAATTACTCTTAGAGAAAATAAGTTTTATGGTTGACAAACTTTTATCAGAGTCATAAAATGTTAACAGGCCTTCTGGCTAGAAGATGATGTAAAGTACCTAAACCATTTGTATACGATAAGTTTGCAGAAGAGAAAGCCTGGTCTTGATAAGGATCAAAGACTGTTGACTTTGCATGATTTTACACCCCCTATTATCCTCTCTGCACAACTTAAGGTATATAAGCTCCTTTTGAAAATAAAGCTATGGGCCTTGCTCACCAAAGCTTGGTCTCCCCATGTCGTTCTTTCTCTTTCCTTTTCTTTTTCAGGTTGATTCCCTGGAGTGCAAGGGCCCTCTGTGTTCACTTTCCTGCCTGGGCTTCTAAGACCCACTTGAGAAGGTGCCTAAGGTGGGGCACCTTCAGCTATTCGAGAGGGTGCCTATGGCTTACGTAAACAGAGCAAGTCCCGTGCTGGGGCTTTATTGGCTTTCCGTGTAAACCAAGGAATATTAGCCTCTTTTCTCTCAGATTTTCTTAACTGCAAAATTCTTTCCTTATCTCTTTCTCTATTTCTCTCAGTCGCTGACACGGTCCTCCCGAGGGAATCCATGGATCCAACAGGGGCTGGACCCCGGTGCAAAACAACAGTGTTATTCTTCACTCACATCGAATTTTCCTAGATTGTGCAATTTGCAGTTTTCAGAATGTAGCATATTGGACCTTTTCTTTCTGTTTCAAGTCTCACTCCAGTGGCAAACGTGTTTTCATCCCCCACAGTAGTGTATTGACATTTGCTGTGAAGGGTGTATATGCTTAGATACTCAGTTGTATCCCACTCTTTGGGACCCCGTGGACCGTAACCCATCAGGCCCCTCTCTCCATGGGACTCTCCAGGCAAGAATACTGGAGTGGGTAGTCATTGCCTTCTCCAGGGAGCTTCCTGACCCAGGGATCGAAACAACCCAGATCTCTTGTACTGCAAGTGGATTCTTTACCATCTGAGTCACTTGGGAATTCCAAAGATTAACATTAGAAAAAAGAGTGGAGTAACGAATATGAGCATACAGGGCAAATGGAACAGCAGAATGTGTCCATTACAAGGAATAATTCAGGATGAAGCTGGTACCTCAGACTACAGCAGCAGGAAAGGAAAGAGATAGAAACTCAGGAAAATCAAACTTCCAGCACCCACATGGGGTGGATTCAGCACTGGAAAAGGGAGTCTTCCAGATTCAAGTGTATTCATGATCAGATGCTGTTGATGGTCATAACAGTAGGTCTTATTGAGAGGTTATTATAATCCGAGAAGGATGAACTATAGTGTAGAAATCTGCTGTGATACTGTATAGAAATGACACCATATAAATGAACAGGAAAAGTCCAGATGTCTGTTAAATTATCAGGATAGAAGGTTCAGGAAGGATACAGAGAAAGCTGATTTATCACAAGAATGCTGGAGTGTATGATGTCAGAAAATAGCTGTATCCATCAGAAAAGCAGGACTGAGCTTTATTCTGTGAGTTCAGGAAGATAAACTTGGGAGGAAATTTCATGCAGGTGCTCTCACAGGGATGGCGTATCTGATGAACTCCGTGCCCCATCTCTGCCTCTTTATCCTAAAGGGAAATTTCAAAGGTCACTGGATTTCCCAGAGGAGGAAAGATGATGCATGTGTAATATGTCAGAGATGGTGGAGACTCAGAGGACATGGAACTGCTCTACCTGACGATGGGTCCCTGAGTTGGAAGCCTGAGGACAGCAAGAGGGCAAGTAAGGCCCAGCCCAGGAGCACCACCTCAGGATTCTTACCTGGAGTGTTCACAGGAGAGCAGGAATGTGAGCGGTGCATTGGAGACACAGGGAAGTGATCTTCAAGACAGATGCAAGTAAATCACAGAGACTTGCCAACTGAGACGAGGGGAGATGGTAAATTAGAGTCTGGAAGGATCTGGGACTTGTGCTTAAGTAGTAATCCCAAGAAGAAGGAGGGCAAAGCATTTCCAATTTGTTACAAGTTTCAGGAAAATATGAGCAGGACATTAGAAAGAAGAGCACTGGCCCAGGCAGAAGCACACCAGCTGAGGATCACACTGTGGTCTGGGAACCACGGTCTTAGATGTGTTGTTGTTGTTTAGTCACCAAGTTCGTGTCCAGCTCTTCAGTGACTCCATGAGCTGTAGCCCCTCAGGCTCCTCTGTCTGTGGGATTTTCCAGGGAAGAGTACTGGACCACGTGGACATTTCCTTCTCCAGGGGATCTTCCTGACCTGGGGATCGAACACAAGTCTCCTGCATTGCAGTCAGATTCTCTACCAATGAGCCACCTGAGATGCCCTGTCTTAGAGTAGAACCTCTCAGAAATAGGATGATGCCTCTTTCTGGGTCTGGGACATATTTTATTTCCTGTAGGTGTAATGAGATGAACATGCAGGGCAGATAACTGTCTAAAGGATTGCTCTGTTTGCTTTTTATCCAAGACAAAGCTAAGCAATATTTAAATATTCTCAACAGAACTTATACTCCTTAGGAAAGTTGGGTTCACTGTGGTTCGAGTAGTCTAGGTCCCTGAGCTGGCTTAGCTGACTTGGTCCCAGGAGTAGACATGTTGGGGAGAAGGGATGTTGTCAACCATCTATAGTCATCAGACCTGGACGTGCCCTGGGGCAACACCACAGAGGCTGGCTATGATGTCCACATCTCTTCTTCTACCTTCCTCGGGGCAGAAATCATGGGCCAGTTATCACATTCTTTAGCAACTCTGACTCTGTTTGAGTCATTCCATTTTGTTTGTCGAATTCCATTCGATACTGGAATTCCACTTCCCACTCTCTGGCATCATTCCAGTCATTTCTTATTTGATAAAATCATTAGAGACAAAGCAAACAATTTCTAGACACCAAGTCAGGCATTGCAAGTTCTCTTCCTTGTTACTTAAGGCACTCAGTCTTACTGGAAGGAACACCCAGTTTTGCAGGGCCATGCTTAGAACAATAGACAGCAGGGGCGGTCAGCTCTTCTCACTTGTTTGTCCCTCAAAAGAAAACCTTCCTGTCATGGTGATTTCAGAATCCTCAGGCCTTAAGGGATTTCCCTGGAGTCTCTATGTGAAGCTGTGTCCTGGTTTGCAAGGTGGTCTCTGTTAGTGTCTGTTGTCTCCAATTAGTAGTTAATGCTGCTGCTGCTGCTAAGTCGCTTTAGTCGTGTCCAACTCTGTGCGACCCCACAGACGGCAGCCCACCAGGCTCCCCCATCCCTGGGATTCTCCAGGCAGGAACACTGGAGTGGGTTGCCATTTCCTTCTCCAATAGGTTTCCTGCTGCTGCTGCTGCTGCTAAGTCGCTTCAGTCATGTCCGACTCTGTGCGACCCCACAGACGGCAGCCCACCAGGCTCCGCCATCCCTGGGATTCTCCAGGCAAGAACACTGGAATGGGTTGCCATTTCCTTCTCCAATGCATGAAAGTGAAAGGTGAAAGTGAAGTTGCTCAGTCGTCTCCGACTCTTAGCGACCCCATGGACTGCAGCCTACCAGGCTCCTCCGTCCATGGGATTTTCCAAGCAAGAGTACTAGAGTGGGGTGCCATTGCCTTCTCCGAATAGTTAATAGTGAGTGACAATTAGCAAATTGTTTTATTTTTGAAAGAGACCTGGTTTATATAATAAATTAGAAGGTACCCCTCCCCTAATAGCCATGTGTGATAAGACTACTGAGAGGTTTAAGAGACCTTCATTTTCTGTTATAATTAAGAGAAGACAAGAACACCAAAGCTTTGCAACAAAAAACAAAACCCCACAGGATACCCTGATCGTGAATAACAATTGTGGCCTAGATCCCAAAGTTTATGATATAGAAAAAACACCTGTATTTGTTGCAGCTGCAGGAGAAGAGAGGATAGTCTCTCCTCACACTGGCAGTGGGGAGGATGTGTAGCTTCTCTAAAGCCAAACCCTGGAATTCCACTAGATAGCATCCAGAGAAAGAGAGAGATAGACAGGCCTGTGAAGTTCACAGTTTACCAAAAAGAAAAGAAACACAGCTTTAGCACCAGAAAGGCTGGCTTCCCTCCTCTTCATCCTACAGTACACCAGGGAGATTAAAAGAAAATAGCACTGAAGAAACTATTAATGCCCTGTACTCTGTTGAATACGTGGCTGCAATTTTTTTTTCTCAAAAAAGAAAAGACACGTGAGGGTTGGAATTGACACATCAGAAAAGGAAACATACTGCACAGCTACTCTGAGCTTCCTGAGGATCTCTGTTTATCTGGTAGAGGGCAGCAGCCCCCTGATTCTGAGGTGACTTGCCAGGAGGGGGACATCTCTGCTCTATGGGGCTCTTCACTCTGCCCCTGGTCGAAGAGTGTAGGAAAACAGCCTCCACTGACTGCTGGTGTCATAAGGAAAGACCGACTTCCTAGAATCTCACACAAATCTGACACCAGTCACTCCAAACCTGGAAATAACCATCTAAGAGACCAGATCAACCTCGTTTCTCCTCTCAGAAAACCACTGGCAACTCACAGGTAAGACAATGCCCACAGTTCATGCGTGTACACCCAGTGACTTCTGGCAGAAGCCACAACAATCATCGCCAACAATAGCTACAACACAGCATAACATGAAACTCTTTGCGATGACTCTAGAACCTCTCAGCATAAAAGGTCTTCAGCAGCATTTTGAGCTGGTTAAAACCAGTTCACAGAAGTAGACTCTCCACACAGACCCAAGTGAGTGAGATTTATCTGAATTCCTCTGTCCTGGTTCAAAGTTAAACTTAATATGGAGCCTCAGATCTCCGTTTAATCAACTCAAGGTGGCACATCTTTTGATAATTTAGATGAAGAAGAGCCTCAAAATTTCTAAGTAAGCACCTTTTTGTTGTTGTTGTTGTTGTTGTTGTTG
Organism: Tragelaphus eurycerus; assembly: GCA_935064755.1. Lineage (NCBI taxonomy): Eukaryota > Metazoa > Chordata > Mammalia > Artiodactyla > Bovidae > Tragelaphus > Tragelaphus eurycerus. Next base: position 35,482 of record CAKXYN010000591.1, read on the forward strand.
TAAAGAGACATAGATGTCTTTAGGAAGTTAGGTAAGTATTAAATAAGCAAAAGTGACTATCACATCTCTTCTTCCCAGTATCCCCTACTAAGGCCAGTGGTTTTCCAAGAGAGTCTGCTAAAATCTCAGGGGACAGTTAATAGTATGTTACACAGGATGATGTAGAAAACTAATCAAGAGTACAGATGTATAGCTCATTTTAAAGAAGTAGAGTAACTGGATTCTAAAGTAAGAGATGGGCAATACAAGAAAACAATAGTCCCATTTCACCTCTAAAGGTGCAAACAATTCAAACAGAGCAAAGTATTACCAAACCAAATATGAGCATTAAAAATCCCTCATAACTAAGTGAGGTTTCCTCTTGGATGCAAGAATTGGTCAACATTATGACTACAATTAATGTAATTCATCACATTATTACCCAAAGGAGAAAAATAATATTATCTTGATTGATCAAAAAAGAAGGGTTTGATAATGTTGAAGTTATGTTTGTTTTAAAAAATCCTTTAAGGATCATCAGATCATATCAGATCAGTCGCTCAGTCGTGTCCGACTCTTTGCGACCCCATGAACCACAGCATACCAAGCCTCCCTGTCCATCACCAACTCCCAGAGGTCACTCAGACTCACATTCATCGAGTCACTGATGCCATCCAGCCATCTCATCCTCTGTCGTCCCCTTATCCTCTTGCCCCCAATCCCTCCCATCATCAGAGTCTTCTCCAATGACTCAACTCTTCGCATGAGGTGGCCAAAATACTGGAGTTTCAGCTTTAACATCATTCCTTCCAAAGAAATCCCAGGGTTGATCTCCTTCAGAATGGACTGGTTGGATCACCTTGCACTCCAAGAGACTCTCAAGAGTCTTCTCCAACACCACAGTTCAAAAGCATCAATTCTTCGGCGCTCAGCCTTCTTCACAGTCCAACTCTCACATCCATACATGACCACAGGAAAGACCATAGCCTTGACTAGGCGAACCTTTGTTGGCAAAGTGATGTCTCTGCTTTTGAATATGCTATCTAGGTTGGTCATAACTTTCCTTCCAAGGAGTAAGCGTCTTTTAATTTCATGGCTGCAGTCACCGTCTGCAGTGATTTTGGAGCCCAGAAAAATAAAGTCTGACACTGTTTCCACTGTTTCTCCATCTATTTCCCATGGAGTGATGGGACCAGATGCCATGATCTTCGTTTTCTGAATGTTGAGCTTTAAGCCAACCTTTTCACTCTCCACTTTCACTTTCATCAAGAGGCTTTTTAGTTCCTCTTCACTTTCTGCCGTAAGGGTGGTGTCATCTGCATATCTGAGGTTATTGATATTTCTCCCAGCAATCTTGATTCCAACTTGTGTTTCTTCCAGTCCAGCATTTCTCATGATGTACTCTGCATATAAGTTAAATAAACATGCTGAAAATATACAGCCTTGACGTACTCCTTTTCCTATTTGGAACCAGTCTGCTGTTCCATGACCAGTTCTAACTGTCGCTTCCTGACCTGCATACAGATTTCTCAAGAGGCAGATCAGGTGGTCTGGTATTCCCATCTCTTTCAGAATTTTCCAGTTTCTTGTGATCCACACAGTCAAAGGCTTTGCCATAGTCAATAAAGCAGAAATAGATGTTTTTCTGGAACTCTCTTGCTTTTTCCATGATCCAGCAGATGTTGGCAATTTGATCTCTGGTTCCTCTGCCTTTTCTAAATCCAGCTTGAACATCAGGAAGTTCACGGTTCACATATTGCTGAAGCCTGGCTTGGAGAATTTTGAGCATTACTTTACTAGCGTGTGAGATGAGTGCAATTGTGCGGTCGTTTGAGCACTCTTTGGCATTGCCGTTCTTTGGGATTGGGATGAAAACTGACCTTTTCCAATCTTGTGGCCACTGCAGAGTTTTCCAAATGTGCTGGCATATTGAGTGCAGCACTTTCACAGCATCATCTTTCAGGATTTGGAAAAGCTCCACTGGAATTCCATCACCTCCACTAGCTTTGTTCGTAGTGATGCTTTCTAAGGCCCACTTGACTTCACATTCCAGGATGTCTGGCTCTAGGTCAGTGATCACACCATCGTGATTATCTGGGTCATGAAGATCTTTTTTGTACAGTTCTTCTGTGTATTCTTTCCACCTCTTCTTAATATCTTCTGCTTCTGTTAGGTCCATACCATTTCTGTGTTTTATCAAGCTCATTTTTGCATGAAATGTTCCTTTGGTATCTCTGATTTTCTTGAACAGATCCCTAGTCTTTCCCATTCTGTTGTTTTCCTCTATTTCTTTTCATTGATCGTTGAAGGTTTTCTTATCTCTTCTTGCTATTCTTTGGAACTCTGCATTCAGATGTTTATATCTTTCCTTTTCTCCTTTGCTTTTCACTTCTCTTCTTTTTGCAGCTATTTGCAAGGCCTCCCCAGACAGCCATTTTGCTTTTTTGCATTTCTTTTCCATGGGGATGGTCTTGATCCCTGTCTCCTGTACAATGTCACGAAACTCATTCCATAGTTCATCAGGCACTCTATCAGATCTAGGCCCTTAAATCTATTTCTCACTTCCACTGTATGATCATAAGGGATTTGATTTAGGTCATACCTGAATGGTCTAGTGGTTTTCCCTACTTTCTTCAATTTCAGTCTGAATTTGGCAATAAGGAGTTCTTGGTCTGTGCCACAGTCAGCTCCTGGTCTTGTTTTGGCTGATTGTATAGAGCTTCTCCATCGTTGGCTGCGAAGAATGTAATCAATCTCATTTCGGTGTTGACCATCTGGTGATATCCATGTATAGAGTCTTCTCTTGTGTTGTTGGAAGAGGGTATTTGCTATGACCAATGCATTTTCTTGGCAAAACTCTGTTAGTCTTTGCCCTGCTTCGTTCCGTATTCCAAGGCCAAATTTGCCTGTTACTCCAGGTGTTTCTTGACTTCCTACTTTTGCATTCCAGTTCCCTATAATGAAAAGGACAACTTTTGTGGGTGTTCTAAAAGGTCTTGTAGGTCTTCATAGAACCGTTCAACTTCAGCTTCTTCGGTGTTACTGGTTGGGACATAGACTTGGATTACTGTGACATTGAATGGTTTGCCTTGGAAACGAACAGAGATCATTCTATCGTTTTTGAGATTGCATCCAAGTACTGCATTTCGGACTCTTTTGTTGACCATGATGGCCACTCCATTTCTTCTGAGGGATTCCTGCCCGCAGTAGTAGATATAATGGTCATCTGAGTTAAAGTCACCCATTCCAGTCCATTTTAGTTCACTGATTCCTAGAATGTCAACATTCACCCTTGCCATCTCTTGTTTGACCACTTCCAATTTGCCTTGATTCATGGACCTGACATTCCAGGTTCCTATGCAGTATTGCTCTTTACAGCATCGGACTTTGCTTCCATCACCAGACACATGCACAGCTGGGTATTCTTTTTGTTTTGGCTCCATCCCTTCATTCTTTCTGGAGTTATTTCTCCACTGATGTCCAGTAGTATATTGTGCCCCGACTGACCTGGGGAGTTTCTCTTTCAGTATCCTATCATTTTGCCTTTTCTTACTGTTCATAGGGTTCTCAAGGCAAGAATACTGAAGTGGTTTGCCATTCCCTTCTCCAGCGGACCACACCCTGTCAGATCTTTCCACCATGACCCGCCCATCCTGGGTTGCCCCATGGTCATGGCTCAATTTCATTGAGTTAGACAAGGCTGTGGTCCTGGTTTGACTAGACTGACTAGTTTTCTGTGAGTATGGTTTCAGTGTATCCGCCCTCTGATGCCCTCTTGCAAGAACTACCGTCTTGTTTGGGTTTCTCTTACCTTGGGCGTGGAGTATCTCTTCCCAGCTGCTCCAGCAAAGCACAGCCATCACACCTTACCTTGGACGAGGGGTCTCTCCTCACCACCGCCCTTCCTGACCTTGGAGGAGGGCTATCTCCTCACCACCGCCCTTCCTGACCTCGGTCGTGGGGTAGCTCCTCTCGGCCGTGCTTAGTACACCGGTCCACACCGCCATCCTTCCTCGGTCGTGGAGTAGCTCCTCTCGGCTGCACTCTTAGTGTGCTGCGCAGCCAGAAATGCAAATCAAAACCACAATGAGGTATCAATTCACGCCAGTCAGAATGGCTGCGATCCAAAAGTCCACAAGCAATAAATGCTGGAGAGCATGTGGAGAAAAGGGAACCCTCTTACACTGTTGGTTGGAATGCAAACTAGCACAGCCACTATGGAGAACAGTCTGGAGATTCTTTAAAAAACTGGAAATAGAACTGCCTTGTGATCCAGCAATCCCACTGCTGGGCATACACACTGAGGAAACCAGAATTGAAAGAGACACATGTACCACAATGTTCACCGCAGCACTGTTTACAATAGCCAGGACATGGAAGCAACCTAGATGTGCATCAGAAGACGAATGGATAAGAAAGCGGTGGTACATATACACAATGGATTATTACTCAGCCATTAAAAAGAATACATTTGAATCAGTTCTAATGAGGTGGATGAAACTGGAGCATATTATACAGAGTGAAGTAAGCTAGAAAGAAAAACACCATTACAGTATACTAACACATATATATATGGAATTTAGAAAGATGGTAAAAATATCCCTGTATCAGATCAGATCAGATCAGATCAGTCGCTCAGTCGTGTCCGACTCTTTGCGACCCCATGAACCGCAGCACGCCAGGCCTCCCTGTCCATCACCAGCTCCCGGAGGTCACCCAGACTCGCATCCATCGAGTCAGTGATGCCATCCAGCCATCTCATCCTCTGTCGTCCCCTTCTCCTCCTGCCCTCAATCCCTCCCAGCATCAGAGTCTTCCCCAATGAGTCAACTCTTCGCATGAGGTGGCCAAAATACTGGAGTTTCAGCTTTAGCATCATTCCTTCTAAAGAAATTCTAGGATTGATCTCCTTCAGAATGGACTGGTTGGATCTTCTTGCAGTCCAAGGGACTCTCAAGAGTCTTCTCCAACACCACAGTTCAAAAGCATCAATTCTTCGGCGCTCAGCCTTCTTCACAGTCCAGCTCTCACATCCATACATGACCACAGGAAAGACCATAGCCTTGACTAGGCGAACCTTTGTTGGTAAAGTAATGTCTCTGCTTTTGAATATGCTATCTAGGTTGGTCATAACTTTCCTTCCAAGGAGTAAGCGTCTTTTAATTTCAAGACAGCAAAAGAGACGCTGATGTATAGAACAGTCTTTTGGACTCTGCGGGAGAGGGAGAGGGTGGGATGATTTGGGAGCATGGCATTGAAATAAGTATAATATCATATATGAAACGAGTCGCCAGTCCAGGTTCAATACATGATACTGGGTGCTTGGGGCTGGTGCACTGGGACAACCCAGAGGGATAGTATAGGGAGGGAGGAAGGTTCAGGATGGGGAACACATGTATACTTGTGACAGATTCATTTTGATATATGGCAAAACCAATCAGATCAGATCAGATCAGTCGCTCAGTCATGTCCGACTCTTTGCGACCCCATGAACTGCAGCACGCCAGGCCTCCCTATCCATCACCAGCTCTCGGAGGTCACTCAGACTCACATTCATCGAGTCAGTGATGCCATCCAGCCATCTCATCCTCTGTCGTCCCCTTCTCCTCCTGCCCTCAATCCCTCCCAGCATCAGAGTCTTCTCCAATGAGTCCACTCTTCGCATGAGGTGGCCAAAATACTGGAGTTTCAGCTTTAGCATCATTCCTTCCAAAGAAATCCCAGGGCTGATCTCCTTCAGAATGGACCAGTTGGATCTCCTTGCAGTCCAAGGGACTCTCAAGAGTCTTCTCCAACACCACAGTTCAAAAGCATCAATTCTTCGGCGCTCAGCCTTCTTCACAGTCCAGCTCTCACATCCATACATGACCACAGGAAAGACCATAGCCTTGACTAGGCGAACCTTTGTTGGCAAAGTGATGTCTCTGCTTTTGAATATGCTATCTAGGTTGGCCATAACTTTCCTTCCAAGGCGTAAGCATCTTTTAATTTCATACCTGCAGTCACCATCTGCAGTGATTTTGGAGCCCAGAAAATAAAGTCTGACACTGTTTCCACTGTTTCTCCATCTATTTCCCATGGAGTGATGGGACCAGACGCCATGATCTTCGTTTTCTGAATGTTGAGCTTTAAGCCAACCTTTTCACTCTCCACTTTCACTTTCATCAAGAGGCTTTTTAGTTCCTCTTCACTTTCTGCCATAAGGGTGGTATCATCTGCATATCTGAGGTTATTGATATTTCTCCTGGAATCTTGATTCCAGCTTGTGTTTCCTCCAGTCCAGCATTTCTCATGATATACTCTGCATATAAGTTAAATAAACATGGTGACAATATACAGCCTTGACGTACTCCTGTACTCCTGTATTGGCAAAACCAATACAATATTGTAAAGTTAAATAAAATAAAATTTTTTTAAAAAAGGCAATCTACAGATTCTTAGCAATCTCTATCAAATGACCAATGACATTTTTCACAAAACTAGAGTAAAAAAATATTTAAGTTATAAGGAAACAGAAAAGACTCTGAAGAACCAAACCAATCCTGACAAAGATAAGTGAAGATGGAGGTATCAGGCTCCTTGACTTCAGACTATAATACAAAGCTACAGTAATCAAAACAGTACAGTACTACACAAAACCTTAAATTTGGACCAATGGAACCAGATAGAAAACCCAGAAATAAATCCACACATGTATGGCCAAGTAATCTGTGACAAAGGAGGCAAGAATATACAGTAGAGAAAAGACAGTTTCTTCATAAGTGGTTCTGGGAATACTGGAAAGCTACATGTAAACAACTAGTTTGGAACACTCCCTAAAACAAAAATAAAGTCAAAATGGTTCAAAAACCCAAATATAAGGCTGGACACTACAAAATTCTTAGAGGAAAATATAGGCAGAACACTCAAACATAAATCGCAGAAGTAGCTGTCCTGTTCACCTACTAGAGCAATGAAAATAAAAGCAAAAATAAACAAATAGGATGTAATTTAACTAAAAGCATTTGCACAGCAGAGAAAACTATAAATGAAACAAAAAGACAAGCTATGGAATGGGAGAAAATACTTGCCAATGAAGCCATTGTCAAAGGATTCATATCTAAAATATCCAGGCAACTCTATGTCAAAAAAATAACAGCAACTCAATCAAAAAATGGGCAAAAGATCTAAATTCACATTTTGCAAAGGAAGGCCTGCATGCTGCATTCTCAGTCACTCAGTTGTATCCAACTCTTTGCAGCCTCGTGAAATGTAGCCTGCCAGGCTCTTCTGTCCATGGGATTATCCAGGCAAGAATACTGGAGAGGGTTGCCACTACCTCCTCCAAGGGATCTTCTACGCCCAGGGACTGAACTCACATCTCCTGCATCTCTTGCACTGGAAGGCAGATTCTAACCACTTAGCCACTTGGGAAGTCCAAAGGAAGGCATCAGATCAGATCAGATCAGATCAGTCGCTCAGTCGTGTCCGACTCTTTGCAACCCCATGAACCGCAGCACACCAGGCCTCCCTGTCCATCACCAGCTCCCGGAGGTCAATCAGACTCACACCCATCAAGTCAGTGATGCCATCCAGCCATCTCATCCTCTGTCGTCCCCTTCAAAAGCACATAAAAAATGCTCAACATCACTAATAATTAGAGAATTGCAAATGGAAACTACAATGAAGTATCACCTCACTCTGGTCAGAAGAGCCATCCTCAAAAAACCTACAAGTAATAAATGCTGGAGAGGGTGTGGAGAAGAGAGAAACCTTGTGCACTATAGGTGAGAATGTGAATTGTCACAACCTCTATGGAGAACAGTATAAGTTCAGTTCAGTCGCTAAGTCATGTCCGACTCTTTGCAACCCCATGAATCGCAGCACGCCAGGCCTCCCTGTCCATCATCAAATCCCAGAGCTCACTCAGACTCACGTCCATTGAGTCGGTGATGCCATCCAGCCATCTCATCCTCTGTCGTCCCCTCTCCTCCTTCACCCAATCCCTCCCAGCATCAGAGTCTTTTCCAATGAGTCAACTCTTCGCATGAGGTGGCCAAAGTACTGGAATTTCAGCTTTAGCATCATCCTTTCCAAAGAAATCCCAGGGCTGATCCCCTTCAGAATGGACTGGCTGGATCTCCTTGCAGTCCAAGGGACTCTCAAGAGTCTTCTCCAACACCACAGTTCAAAAGCATCAATTCTTCAGCGCTCAGCCTTCTTCACAGTCCAATTCTCACATCCATACATGACCACAGGAAACCATAGCCTTGACTAGATGGACCTTTGTGGGCAAAGTAATGTCTCTGTTTTGAATATGCTGTCTAGGTTGGACATAACTTTCCTTCCAAGGAGTAAGCGTCTTTTAATTTCATGCCTGCAATCACCATCTGCAGTGATTTTGGAGCCCAAAAAAATAAAGTCTGACACTGTGTCCATTGTTTCCACATCTATTTCCCATAAAGTGATGGGACCAGATGCCATGATCTTTGTTTTCAGAATGTTGAGCTTTAAGCCAACTTTTTCACTCTCCACTTTCACTTTCATCAAGAGGCTTTTTAGTTCCTCTTCACTTTCTGCCATAAGGGTGGTGTCATCCTCATATCTGAGGTTATTGATATTTCTTCCGTCAGTCTTGATTCCGGCTTGTGTTTCTTCCAGCCCAGCGTTTCTCATGATGTACTCTGCATAGATGTTAAATAAGCAGGGTAACAATATACAGCCTTGACGTACTCCTTTTCCTATTTGGAATCAGTCTGTTGTTCCATGTCCAGTTCTAACTCTTGTTTCCTGATCTGCATACAGATTTCTCAAGAGGCAGATCAGGTGGTCTGGTATTCCCATCTCTTCCAGAATTTTCCACAGTTGATTGTGATCCACACAGTCAAAGGCTTTGACATAGTCAATAAAGCAGAAATAGATGTTTTCTGGAACTCTCTTGCTTTTTCTATGATCCAGCGGATGTTGGCAATTTGATCTCTGGTTCCTCTGCCTTTTCTAAAACCAGCTTGAACATCTGGAATTTCACAGTTCATGTATTGCTGAAGCCTGGCTTGGAGAATTTTGAGTGTTACTTTTCTAGTATGTGAAATGAGTGCAATTGTGCAGTAGTTTGAGCATTCTTTGGCATTGCCTTTCTTTGGGATTGGAATGAAAACTGACCTTTTCCAGTCCTCTGGCCTCTGCTGAGTTTTCTAAATTTGCTGGCATATTGAGTGCAGCACTTTCACAGCTACATCTTTCAGGATTTGAAATAGCTCAACTGGAATTCCATCACCTCCACTAGCTTTGTTCGTAGTGATGCTTTTAAGGCCCACTTGACTTCACATTCCAGGATATCTGGCTCTAGGTCAGTGATCACACCATCGTGATTATCTGGGACGTGAAGATCTTTTTTGTGCAGTTCTTCTGTGTATTCTTGCCACCTCTTGATATCTTCTGCTTCTTTTAGGTCCACACCATCTCTGTCCTTTATCGAGCCCATCTTTGCATGAAATGTTCCCTTGGAGAACAGTATGGAACTCCTTAAAATAGTAAAAATATAAATATTACATGATCTAGCAACCCCACTCCTATGCATATATCCAGAGAAAAACCATAATTTGAAAAGATACAGACACTATAATGTTCATAGCAACACTATTTTAATATAGCCAAAACATAGTACCAACCTAAATGCCCACAGAGGCATGGATAGAGAAAGTGGTACTTTTATATATATATATAAATGATATATATAATTATAATATATAATTATATATATATTATATAATATATATATTAATGATATAAATGAACTTATTTGCAAAACAGAAATAGACTCACATTTATATATATAAATGATATATATAATATATATATAATTATAATATATAATTATATATATTATATAATATATATATATATTAATGATATAAATGAACTTATTTGCAAAACAGAAATAGACTCACAGATTCCAAAAACAAACTTGTAGTTACCAAAGGGGAAACAAGGTGGGGTGAGAGATAATAGTTAGTAGCCTGGGATTAACATTCATATCAGTTCAGTTCAGTCAGTCATGTCCAACTCTTTGCGACGCCATGGACTGCCACACACCAGGCTTTCCTGTCCTTCACTAACTCCCAGAGCCTACTCAAACTCATGCCCATCAGATCAGCGATGCTATCCAACCATCCCACCCTCTGTCGTCCCCTTCTCCTCCCACCATCAATTGTTCCCAGCATCAGGGTCTTTTCCAATGAGTCAGTTCTTTGCATCAGGTAGCCAAAGTATTGGCATTTCAGCTTCAGCATCAGTCCTTTCAATGAATATTCAGGACTTATTTCCTTTAGAATGGACTGGCTTGATCTCCTTGCAGTCCAAGGGACTCTCAAGAGTCTTCTCCAACACCACAGTTCAAAAGCATTAATTCTTCAGCACTCAGCTTTCTTTATGGTCTAACTCTCACATCCATACATGACTATTGGAAGAACCATAGCTTTGACTAGATGGACCTTTGTTGGCAAAGTAATGTCTCTTCTTTTTAATATGCTGTCTAGAATGGTCATAGCTTTTCTTACAAGGAGAAAGTGTATTTTAATTTTATGGTTGCAGTCACCATCTGCAGTGATTTGCAGCCCAAGAAAATAAATGTCTGTCACTGTTTCCATTGTTTCCCTATCTATTTAACATGAAGTGATCAGACTGGATGCCATGATCTTAGTTTTTTGAATGTTGAGGTTTAAGCCAGCTTTTTCACTCTCCTCTTTCACTTCCATCAAGAGGCTCTTCAGTTCCTATTCACTTTCTGCCATAAGGGTGGTGTCATCTGCATGTCTGAGGTTATTGATAATTCTCCCAGCAATCTTGATTCCAGCTTGTGCTTCATCCAGCCTGGCATTTCACATGATTTACTCAGCATGTAAGTTAAATAAGCAGGGTGACAATATACAGCCTTGATGATGTACTTCTTTCCCAGTTGGGAACCAGTCCATTCATATACAACTATATATGAAATAGATAATGAATAAGGACCTATGATACAGCACAAGGAACTCCACTCAGCATCCTATAATAACCTACATAGGAAAAGAATCTGAAAAAAGATGAATATATGCATATTTATAACTGAATTGCTATGCTCCATGCCTTAAATTAACATATTATTAGAAATTAACTACACTCCAACAAATTTTTTAAATGATATTCAGTAGAAAATGTCAAATCAAATTACATTGCAAGGAACTATGCAGTTTAAGATAATATGATATGTGCCTTGGTTTCACTAAATTAATAAAATGGAAGTGTGAAAGTGTGTTAACGTGTTAGTTGGTCTGTCATGTCTGACTCTTTCTGAACCCACAGACTGTAGCATGACAGACTCCTCTGTCCAGGAATTCTCCAGGCAAGAATACTGGAGTGGATGGTCATTCTCTTCTCCAGGGATTCTTCCTGACCCAAGGATCAAACCCAGGTCTCCTGCATTGTAGGCAGGCTCTTTGCTATCTGCGCCACCAAGGAAGCCCAATAAACTGAAATCTCATGTTTAAAAAACCTAATATGGCCTTAAAAATTCCTCAGAAAAATTAGTCAAATAAATATTCCTGCGTAGCTAATTTAGATAAAATTTCATACTGAGAACTATAAATGTAATACATTTCTTGTTGATGACTTAATTATATTACTAAGTTTTTAATATATGTGTATCTACATAATATAGCTTATTTGCTTTGTGAGTACACTACTTTGTCTTAAAACTTCAACAGAGCTTTCTTCACTTCCTTGTTCCGCAGGGTGTAGACCACAGGGTTCAGAAGGGGTGTCATCACAGTGTAGAAAACAGCCACAATCCTGTCCACAACCTCCTTGGAACCTGGTCTCAGGTAAATGAAAACAAGGGGAACATAGAAGCAAAGGACCACAGTGCAGTGGGAGGCACAGGTCTGGAAGGCTCTCCATCTCCACTCTGAGGTGCGGATCTTCAGGATGGAATGGATAATGGACATGTAGGACAGCATAATAAGAAGAAAGCAGCCTGAGGCCACCACCCCAGTGCTGACAAAGATCACCATCTCCAGGGTGGACGTGTCTGCACAGGCCAGTTTGAGAATGGGTGGTGCATCACAGATGTAATGCTGGATCTGGTTGGGTCCACAGAAGGGCAAACAGAACGTTAGTGTGGTCTGGACAGCAGAGTGCACAGAGCCACTGAGCCACGTGGTTGTGGCCAGGATGGCACATGTCCTCCCACTCATCATGCTGGAGTACCTGAGCTGGTAACTGAAGGCCAGGAAATGGTCATAGGACATGATGGTGTAAAGGAAGCACTCAGTGCTGCCCAGGAATTGGAAAGAGTAGAGCTGGGCCACACAGCTGGGAAAGGAGACAGGACTGCCTTCTGGGGACACCAGGGTCATCAGCATTTTGGGTGTAGTGACCATGGAGTACCACATGTCAATGAAGGACAGGTTGGTTAGGAAATAGTACATGGGGGTGTGCAGGTGAGGATTCACTATAATCACCAGCAAGATGAGTAGGTTCCCCATCACAGTGAGTACATAGATGACCAAGAAGATTCCAAAGAAGAATGTGTCCAGCTCTGGTGCATGGGGAAGGCCTGTGAGGATGAACGTTGTCACTAGGCTCATATTTGTCATTTCTCCACGCTTTTGATCTCTCTTTGTCTCTATGGGAATATCAAGAGCACCCAGCATTTAATCAAAAACTGAGAACCCATTCTCTATACAAAAACTGCATCCTATATGCTACATAGTTCTAGGATCATACTCAACTTTGTTTATAGCAAGTCACCTTGGAAAAAAAGGATAGAATGATTCTATCTTCTCCCTCTCTTACCTCTCTTACTCTCTCTCACACACAGAACAGAAACACACACAGATATGTTTTTTTAAAAAAAAGAGAAATCAATTTTAAATTTCCACTGTTGTATCATAAATATTGCTAGTTCAATTCAGTTGCTCAGTCATGTCTGAATCTTTGTGACCCCATGGACTGTAGCACGCCAGGCTTCCCTGTCCATCACCAACTCCCTGAAGCTTGCGCAAACTCATGTCTTCGCGTCAGTGATACTATCAAACCATCTCATCCTCTGTCGTCCCCTTCTCCTCCCACCTTCAATCTTTCCCAGGATCAGGGGTTTTTTCCAACGAGTTAGCTCTTCGCATCAGGTGGCCAAAGTATTGGAGTTTCAGCTTCAGCATCAGTCCTTCTAATGAATATTCAGGACTGATTTCCTTTAAGATTAGCTGGTTGGATCTTCTTGAAGTCCAAGGGACTCTCAAGAGTCTTCTCCAACACGACAGTTCAAAAGCATCAATTATTTAGCACTCAGCTTTCTTTTTAGTCCAGCACTCACATCCATACATGACTTCTGGAAAAACCATAGCCTTAACTAAATGGACCATTGCTGGCAAAGTAATGTCTCTGCTTTTTAATATGCTGTCTAGTTTGGTCATGGTTTTTCTTCCAAGGAGCAGCTCTTTTTAATTTCATGGCTGCATTCACCATCTGCAGTGATTTTTAAATTAAAAAAAAAAAAAATAGTCTGTCACTGTTTCCATTGTCTCCCAATCTATTTACCATCAAGTTATGGGACCAGATGCCATGATCTTAGCATTCTGAATGTTGAGTTATAAGCCAACTTTTTCACTTTCCTCTTTCACTTTCCTCAAGAGGCTTTTTAGTTCTTCTTCACTTTCTGACATAAGAGTGCTGTCATCTGCATATCTGAGGTTATTGATATTTCTCCCTGAAAACTTGATTCCAGCTTATGCTTCATCCAGCCCGGCATTTCACATGATGTATTCTGCATGTAAGTTAAATAAGCAGGGTGACAATATGCAGCCTTGACGTATTCTGTTCCCTATTTGGATCTAGTCTGTTGTTCCATGTTCAGTTCTAACTGTTGCTTCTTGACCTGCACACAGATTTCTCAGGGAGCAGGTAAATGGTCTGGTATTCCCATCTCATTAAGTATTTTCCACAATTTCTTTTGATCCACACAGTCAAAGGCTTTGGTATAGTCAATAAAGCAGAAGTAGAAGTTTTTCTGGAACTTTCTTGCTTTTTCTATGAGCCAATGGATGTTGGCAATTTGATCTCTGGTTCTTCTGCCTTTTCTAAATCCAACTTGAACATCTAGAAGTTCACAGTTCATATGCTGTTGAAGCCTGATTTGGAGAATTTTGAGCATTACTTAGCTAGGATTGGTAAAGAATCCGCCTACAGTGCAGGAGACCCCGGTTTGATTCCTGGGTGGGGAAGATTCGCTGGAGAAAGGTTAGGCTACTAACTTGGACTTCCTTTTGGCTCAGCTGGTAAAGAATCTGCCTACAATGTGGGAGACCTGGTTTTGATCACTGGGTTGGGAAGATCCCCTGGAGAAGGGAAAGGCTACCCACTACAGTATTCTGGCTTGGAGAATTCCATGGACTATACAGTGACTGTGGATCACAATAAACTGTGGGAAATTCTGAAAGAGATGGGAATACCAGACCACCTGATCTGCCTCTTGAGAAACCTATATGCAGGTCAGGAAGCAACAATTAGAACTGGACATGGAACAACAGACTGGTTCCAAATAGGAAAAGGAGTACATCAAGGCTGTATATTGTCACCCCGCTTATTTAACTTATATGCAGAGTACATCATGATAAATGCTGGACTGGAAGAAACACAAGCTGGAATCAAGATTGCTGGGAGAAATATCAATAACCTCAGATATGCAGATAATACCACTCTTATGGCAGAAAGGGAAGAGGAACTAAAGATCCTCTTGATGAAAGTGAAAGAAGAGAGTGAAAAACTTGGCTTAAAGCTCAACATTCAGAAAACGAAGATCATGGCATCCGGTCCCATCACTTCATGGCAAATAGGTGGGGAAACAGTGGAAATGGTGTCAGACTTTATTCTGGGGAGCTCCAAAATCACTGCAGATGGTGACTGCAGCCATGAAATTAAAAGACGCTTACTCCTTAGAAGGAAAGTTATGGCCAACCTAGGTAACATATTCAAAGCAGAGACATTACTTTTCCAATAAAGGTCCGTCTAGTCAAGGCTATGGTTTTTTCCAGTGGCCATGTACGGATGTGAGTTGGACTGTGAAGAAAGCTGAGCGCCGAAGAATTGATACTTTTGAACTGTGGTTTTGGAGAAGATTCTTGAGAGTCCCTTGGACTGCAAGGAGATCCAACCAGTCCATTCTGAAGGAGATCAGCCCTGGGATTTCTTTGGAAGGAATGATGCTAAAGCTGAAACTCCAATACTTTAGCCACCTCATGCGAAGAGTTGACTCATTGGAAAAGACGTTGATGCTGGGAGGGATTGGGGGCAAGAGGAGAAGGGGACGACAGAGGATGAGATGGCTGGATGGCATCACTGACTAGATGGACGTCAGTCTGAGTGAACTCCGCGAGTTGGTGATGGACAGGGAGGCCTGGAGTGCTGCCATTCATGGGGTTGCAAAGAGTTGGACACGACTGAGCAACTGAACTGAACTGAACTGATACAGTCCATGGGGTTGCAAAGAGTCAGACACAACTAAGCAACTTTCATTTTGCTAGCATCTGAGATGAGTTCAGTTGTGCGGTAGTTTTAGCATTCTTTGACATTGCCTTTCTTTAGGGTTGGAATGAAAACTGACCTTTTCCAGTCCTGTGGCCACTGCTGAGTTTTCCAAATTCGCTGGCATATTGAAGGCAGAACTTTCACAGCATTATCTTTTAGGATTTGAAATAAAAGTTTCAAAAAAAAAAAGAAAGAAATAGCTCAGCTAGAATTCCATCATCACCTCCACTAGCTTTGTTCATAATGATGTTTCCTAAGGCCCACTTGACTTCACATTCCAGGATGTCTGACTTTAGGTGAGTGATTATGCCATTGTGGTTATCTGGGTCATGAAGATCTTTTTTGTATAGTTCTTCTGTGTGTTCTTACCACCTCTTCTTAAAATCTTCTGTTTATGTTAAGTCCATACAATTTCTGTCCTTTATTGTGCCCATCTTTGCATGAACCTTTCCCTTGGTATCACTAATTTTCTTGAAGAGATCTCTAGTCTTTCCCATTCTATTGTTTTCCTCTATTTCTTTGCATTGGGTATCTCTCCATGCTATTCTTTGGAACTCTTCATTTAAATGGGTATATTTTTCCTTTTCTCTGTTGCCTTTTGCTTCTCTTCTTTTCTCGGTTATTTGTAAGGCCTCCTCTGACAACCATGTTGACTTTTGCATTTCTTTTTTCCTGGGGATGGTCTTGATCACTGCCTCCTTTATAATGCCATGAACCTCCATCCATAGTTCTTCAGGCACTCTGTCTATCAGATCTAATCCCTGATTTGATTATTTCCACTGTATAATCATAGGGGATTTGATTTAGGTCATACCTGAATAGTTTAGTGGTTTTCCCTACTTTCTTCAATTTCAGTCTGAATTTGGCAACAAGGAGTTCATGATCTGAGTCACAGTCAGCTCCCAGTCTTATTTTTGCTGACTGTATAGGAGCACGCCATCTTTGACTGCAAAGAATATAATCAATTTGATTTCAGTGTTGACCATCTGGTGATGTCCATGTGAGTCTTCTCTTGTGTTGTTGGAGGAGGGTGTTTGCCATGACCAGTGCATTCTCTTGGCAAAACTCTGTTAGCCTTTGCCCTCATTTATTTTGTACTCCAAGGCCAAATTTGCCTCTTACTCCAGGTATCTCTTGACCTCCTACTTTTGTATTCCAGTTCCCTATAATGAAAATGTTGGTAGGTGCCCAGTATGCTACTGGAGAACAATGGAGAAATAAACCCATAAAGAATGAAGAGATGGAACCAAAGCAAAAACAACACCTAGTTATAAATGTGACTGGTGATGAAAGTAAAGTACGATGCTGTAAAGATCAATATTGCATAGGAACCTGGAATGTTAGGTCCATGAATCAAGGTAAATTGGAAGTGGTCAAACAGGAGACTGCAAGAGTGAACACTGACATTTTCAGAATCAGTGAACTAAAATGGACTGGAGTGGATGAATTTAACTCAGATGACCATTATATCTACTACTGTGGACAAGAATCCCTTAGAAGAAATGAAGTAGCCATCCTAGTCAACAAAAGAATCCAAAATGCAGTACTTGGATGCAATCTCAAAAATGACAGAATGATCTCTGTTAGTTCCCAAGGCAAACCATTTAATATCACAGTAATCCAAGTCTATGCCCTGACCAGTAATGCTGAAGAAGCTGAATTTGA